>CM019154.1:16883051-16940664 GCA_009733165.1 Naja naja | reverse complement strand
TTAAATGTTAGCTTGTATTCACTGAATTTTCTTAACTCACTGATCTCCTGCCTCCACTGCTGCCTCAGACATTTCTCCACTCCTCCCTCCCCTCTTCTTCTCGTCCTCTGGTTTTTACAGGCATCTTCCAGATCCAGCTTGGAAAGGTCCAGCTCAACTGATCACTTGGGAAGAGGCTACAGCAGCTTCAATTGCCTGATCGAAGTTTTAGGGTTCCGCTCACAGTCTCAGCCTCTGTCACCCGCCACAACAACAAACAAGAAAGATGGAGATCCTTCTGATCCTATCCCTGATCTCTTGCCTTTCTGTCTCTATCTCTTTTCTCTTCCTAAATGTACTTTCCTTGAACGTCTAAGTGCTTATATTAGAGTTCCTCATTGTAGAGTGCAAACCCCTCTTGGGTCGTGGAACTTGTTTGCAGACAACGCCCATCCTTTCCTGCATCCAGCTCAGTGGACTTGGCTAAAGAATGGATATCCAATCCATCCTCTAACAATACTTACATTATATCCTCTCCCTGTTCCACTTCTGTTAATTCTTAACATTTCATCTGAAGACTACGGCTCTTGTGCATGTTCCCTGTTTTCCCAAAGCAAGAAAGATCTTTTGATATGAAAGTTTCCTTCTCTCCTTGCCTTTTTCTCATGTTTTACCCCTGCAGCTCTCCGCTTGCATGGCCCTATTCCAGCATACAGCAGAACCTGCATCGGCCCTGCTAATTATACTTTGGACTATTTTTGACTTCCAAGGAAGCATCCTTCATTCCATCTCTAATCGAACTCTGTGGCCTTGGTTTCCTACACTTTCCTTTGACTTTTGCTGAAATGCTGGTCGGCGCCCATGGATTTAAAACATAAAACAAATGTGAACCTTCCTCGATGTCTGGAGCATTGGTCCAGGCTGTATATTTGCCCAGGACATCTTACTGATCTCTCCCACCTAGATGAATGTGGAACCATCTCTGATTGGTATTGCAAGTCCTGGCAATGTGTCAACTGGAAAGATTTGGTGGACTGCTCCTATACTACTGACTATATCAAAGCTGTACTAGGCCCTGATAACAATTTGCCTTGGCATTCCTGCTCCATTAGTCTTGGCGGCTCGCCTTTAACCCTATGACTGTTACTTTTACATCTCACGAAGAAATCTTCCAATTACTGAATGGTTTAATGGTAAAATGGGGGAAGGATGAACGATAAGTCCACATACAGTCATCCAGGTAATATATATTCATAATCCGTCTATCCATGTCCTTAGAAACATCCCCACCTGTGGGCCCAAACAAACAAGTCAACTCAGCCTTTTTTTAAAGCCCTTGACTAAAAGGAACAATCCACTGGTGTCCTTGTCTCCTCTATGATGCTGCCCTTGTGGCAGCCCATGCTTTTCCTAACAATGATAGTAAGTGTTGGCTGTGTTTGTCTCTCAACCCCCTTTTTATGAGGCCATAGGTTCTGCCTTACCTTTGCCAATAGTACCTCAGATGCTGCTTGCAGGTGGTCTAACTCTTCTATAACGGTATCCTCTATAGAAGGTCAAGGTTGTTGCCTTGGGTATGTACCCTAACTTTTCTCACTTTGCATCAATGTCACCTCAGCTGCATATATTTTCTGCAATCTATTTATCAAAAGAAAGGCTAGGGTTTAACGCTGAAGGAGGGCTACAATGTACACTACTCTGTCAACTACAAACCTTTTCAAACGTTTGCGGTCAGTTTTTTATTCCTTCCAATGGCTCTATTTGGGCCTGCTCTACAGGTGCTACTGCATGTGTCAGTGGAGACATTTTACACACACAAAGAGCTTTTTTGCATTCAGGTTTATCTTCTCCCTAAAATGTCTGTTTTTTCCAATAATGTATTCCTTCACATGGAAACACTCCAGTACTTTCCACTAACCAAACGGGAAATGGTTACTACCATGACCTTAGCCCTTCTCCTGGGTTTGAGCCGCCAAAGCGCAAAGGGATCGCAGGAATGATTGTGGCTGACCAAAACATCCGCCAGGCTCAGTGCTGAAATAGATGATGACCTCAACGATTGAGCAATCTATGGTTGCCCTCCAAAAATCCCTCACCTCTCTCTTCTTTCTGAAGTAGTCCTGCAAAATAGAAGGGGCTTGGACTTGCTATTCCTTAAAACAGCTGGTCTGTGTGTTGCCTTGAAAGAGGAATGTTGTTTTTGACCGACAGCTCGGCATTGTGCTTGACTCTATGGCTGAATTAAATACCCATTAAAAGATAGAGAAAGAGAGCTCCCAATCCCACACTTGGTATCAGGAAATGTTCCATTTTCCTGGTTGACCACTCTCCTCTCCGCCCCAGCCGGCCCCTCTGATTTTGTTGCTCCTTGCATACAATTGGCCCATGTGTCATGGGAGAGTTCTAGCTTTTTGAAACACCGACTAAATGGTATTAGTGATGATGTCCTCTTGCTAAAGCACACTGTTGAAAATGAATTCAAACTACCTCTTTTAGAACTAGCCTCTGAGTCTGATGAAGACTCTGAATCAGAAACTTTTCCTTTGGAAAAGATTGGCTCTCCTCATGGATCTCCGAGGGGGGATTCCCTGGGGATGTCTTAGCTTTAGAAGGTTATTCACCATCTTAAAAAGATAAAAACAGAGGAGATGGATATATCCTTGGTTCATGTTCTCCTAGGCCTCACAGCCAAATGGTGTTATATGGTACCTCATGTTTTTCCAGGCCTCACAGCTAAAGAATGTGACATCACATACCCTTGTTAAGAGCTACAAGATAACAAGAGCCTGGCACAATTGATGTGTATTACTCCCATTGCATTCTTTCAGAAGTGCAAGATACCTAGTGTCTAAACAGACTTGAGTTATAGTACCCAATTGCCTTCCTCCTCTAATTAAGTTTTGTTATTCCTGAGCTTAGGTTTATATTCTGTTGAATTTACGATTTTTTCCTGTAACCAGGTGTTATTTTGTTGATAATGATGCTCAGACTCACGCTTGTTTGGTAACTTTCCACACACTGCTCCCCTTTCTGTAGTTATCCCTCCCTGCAATCTGCTTAATAAAAGAGACTGTTATGATCTGTTCGGGGACACAACATCACCCCAGGCACTTCTGTGCTCTCATCTTTAGAAACTTCTTGTGTGGTGTCTCTTATTTGGCTTCTTCTTTCTGCCCTTTATGGGACCCCCAAATTGTCTCGGGCGAGGGCTGAGACTTGTTCCCTATGGGAACCCAGGACAACATCAGCAGGGAACCTAGGACAACGAGTAGTGTTACAGACCTTGCTGTGACACAGGCTACCATTGATCCTTTTACTAGTTGTCCTGCTCTTTTCCTGTTCTAATAATAATTTATATAGTTTGGATATTAACTTTTCTTCTGGTCCCAAGAATAGTTTATCCAGATTTGTATTCTTTGTTTCTATCCCATATTCCTTTATGTCTTTGTTATATCTTGTTTTAATTTGTAAGTAAACCCAACTATCTATTGATATGCCTTGTGTTTCCAAGTCCTGTTTTGTTTTAATTTTCCATCTGTATTCAATATCTGATAATATTTAAGTTTTTATTTAAATCCATTGTATTTGGATTAAAGGTTGCCTCCATTGTTGAGAACCACCTTATTTTTTATATAATTTTTCTTTCTTATTTCGGCCCAGTTTTTAATCAATGAGTTACGATTATATGTTTCGTTGTATGTTTTTGTCTTTTGTCCGTCGGTTCCATAGGAGTGCATGCCATCCTATTTGTAAGTCATGCCCTCTAATGTTAGCATTCTCTTATTTTCTAGCCTTACCCATTCTTTTATCCATAACAAAATCAGCGGCTTTGTAGTAAATTTCCCAATCTGGCAATCCCAATCCTCCTCTACTTTTATCATCTTGGAGATATTTTCTTTTTCCTTGCCCTTTTTCCCATCCAAATGAACTTCATTGTCATTTTATTCAACTCCATAAAAAACCTTTTATTTGTTAATATTGGGATTGTCTGAAATAGAAACAAGACTTTGGGAAGTATATTCATTTTGATTGTTGCAATCCTCCCTAAAAGGGATATTTGCAGTTTGCTCCAAATTTCCAGATCCTTTTTAATCTGTTCTAAAATTTTTATATAATTATCTTCCCATAGCATTATTGTTTTTGCCCTTATCCAAATTCCTAGGTATCTTATTTTGTTTACTATTTGTAACCCCATAATTTCTTCAAGCTTCTTTTGTTTGGAATTTATTATATTTTTGACTAGTAATTTAGTTTTTCCCCTATTTACCTTTAAACCTGCTAGTTCCCCAAATTCATTTATTTCTTTCATTAATATCGGCCTGTCTCTAAAGGTTCTTCTATTATAAATACCATGTCGCCTGCGAATGCTTATGCTTTTGTATTCTTGATTCTTAATTTTCGCTCCTTTTATATTTCCATTTCCCTAATTCTAATTAATAGTGTTTCTAATACTGTAATGAACAATAGTGGTGATAAGGGGCAGCCTTGTCTGACCCTTTCTATTTTGAACATTTTGGTGGTCTCCATTTACTAATATGTTTGCCTTTTGGGTATCATATATATGCGTTTATCATTCCTTCAAAATTATGTCCAAACTTCATTTTATTAAATTGCTGTTTCATGAAATCCCAATTCAAATTATCGAATGCCTTCTGTGCATCTAAAAATTAGGGCCATTTGGTTGCTCGGTGACTTTCAGTATTCTAATATATTTATTATTGTTCTTATATTATGTCTAATTTGTCTTCTCGCAAAAATCCATTTTGATCTGTGCTAATTTTTCCACTAATAATTCCTTTTAATCTTTGTGCCATAATTGTCATAAAAATTTTATAGTCTGTATTTAAAAGTTTATATTGGTCTATAATTTTTAATTTGGTTACTATTTGTCTCTTCTTTAGGTATAAGCTGTTATGTATGCCTCCTTCCAAGTGTTGGGAATTTTGGCTTTACCCAGTGCTTCGTTACAAACTTCTAAAATGTATTATTTAGTATGTCCCCATCTTTTATAGAATTCACTTGGGTATCCATCTGGGCCTGGTGTTTTATTATTTTTTGTTTCTGAATTGCTTTTTTTAATTCATCCATTGTTATTTCTTTGTTTAGCACCTCTTTTCTTCATCAGTAAGTTTCTGTATATTTCCTTCCCTAAATATTGTTTTATTTTAGACACTTCTACATTTTCTTGTTTATATAATTCCTCAAAGTAATTTCTTGCAATTTCTTTCTTTTTCCAAATCAGCCTCAAGATCCCCATTTTCGTTTCTAAGCATTGTATCGTTTTTTCTGTTCCTCTTTTTCAATTTATATGCTAACCATCTCCCGGTTTGTTTGCATATTCAAAGTAGTTTTGTTTTGTGTATTGTAACTTTCTAAGAAGTTCCTCTTGTTCAAGTATATTAAGTTCATGTTTTTTTGTATTAGTGCATCTTTAATTTGCTCACTGTCTAGATTTCTTTTTTGTTTGTTCTCTAATTTTCCAATTTCTTTTATTAATTCATCTTGTTTCTTCCATCTTTCCTTATTTCTATTTGACAAATATGCGATTGATATTCCCCTAATATAAGCTTTTATCGTATCCCATATATTTTGTAGGATGTATCCTCTTTTTATTAAAATTATAGAAGTTTGTTAATTCCTCTCTAATTTTTGCAAATATTTTTCTTCTTTCAAGATCTGAGAGTTTAATGACCATCTTCGCCCTTTCCTTCCTCCTTCTTTCCAAGTTAAAGACATTGGGTTATGATCAGCCCATATTTGTTAGAATTTTTGTGTCAAAGATTTCTTTATTTAATTCACTATTTATCCAAATCATATCTATTCTAGACCAGGATTTGTGTGGGCTGGAGTGGAAAGTATACTGTGTAGTTTGTGGATTCCTTTTTCTCCATATATCTTCCAATCCTAATTCCTCTACCATTTCAAAAATATTTTTGGCAAGGTATTTCGTTTTTGGTATTGTTTACATTCCGATTCGTAATCTTGCCTATTATCAGTTATTGCATTGTAGTCCCCATCAGACAAACTCGGTTGCCAATTTCTATCAATTTTTCATATAAGTTTTTATAAAATTCTTTTGATTCTTATTTGGCATAAATTCCAACGGCTAAAGTTTTCTTGTTGTGTATCTCTATTTCCACCATTAATATTCTTCCATCTGTATCATTGTATATCAATTTTGCATTAAGATCCTCTTTTATATATAGTACCACTCCTCTTTTTCTTTCCACTGCTAAAGCAAATGTTTTCCCAATTTTCTATTCTCTAAATATTTTTGTCCTGTTCTTATGTGGACTTCTTGAAGACATATTATGTCCCATTTTGTCTTTCCAATCTATCAAATATTTTTTCCTTTATTTGGACTATTTAGTCCATTGATGTTCATTGATATTAATTTTATTCCCTTCCCATTTGTTTTTCTAACTTTATTACGTTACCTGCTGTTTGACTCTAGTCTTCACTCTCTTCTCTTCTCCTTCTTCTTCTTCACAAACCATTAATTGTCCCCTCCTTCCTCTTTTCCTTCAGATGAACTCTTAGATCTTCACGGCTTGCATTTCTCAACTCTTCTACTGCTCAATTCCTCCTCTAATCCTCCTGTTTGTTCATAGAATCTTTGAGCCTTAGCTAGATTGTCAATTCTGGTTCTTCTGCCTTCCCATGTTACTAGAATTCCTTCTGGATCGTTCCACCTGAATAGAATGTTTTTTTTATTTAAATGATTTGTGAGGAATCTGTATTCCTTTCTTTGGTCTCTCACTCTCCTTGGAATTTGCTTCAGTACTATGACTTGTCTACCATTATGATTTATTGTCTCTTCTCTAGTCAATCTATAAATTATCTCTCTGACTCTTTTTCTAGAATCTGACATGAACCTCCTTGGGAGTCCATGTCTTCTAGCATAGCTTGTATAGACTCTATATGCCCATCGATCTCTAATATCATCTGGTCACTTTCTTTTGCAGAATAGTTGCCAACAATTCTGCCACTACGAGAGTCAAGTTTTCCCCTCTTTCCTCCTGTATATTCTGGAACCTTAAATAGTATGAGGCTCTGTCCATTTCTAAATATGTCAGGGCCTCTTCGCTTCCTTATATTGGTCTTTAATTTTATGTTCCATAGCTTCCACCTTTTTCCTGTTTGGTCTGTTTGTTTTAATTGTTATAATTTTCTCCTCATTTGACCTTGTTGTCTCCTGCAACTGTCCTATTTTCCCTCTAAGGTTTTAATTCATTTTTCATCTCTCCCAGTTCACTTTTTAACTTTGCTCTCATCTCTTCTCTTTCTTTCTTACTTTCCACGTGGTTATTCATCATTGTTTCTTGCATCGTTAACATCATGCTTTGTAATGTCTGTAATGTGTTTTGTATCGTTTGGGAGGGAGTCTGAGTATTGGATTTCTCGGGGGCCAGCATCCCTTCTATTGTTTTTTGGGAGGAAGTCACCGTGGGTGTGGATGGGGTTGCAGTTGTCACTCCCTTTTTTGCTGTTTTAGTAATGGTGGAAGTTACTGTTGACATTTCTTTTATTATCTTTTGCTGTTCTTTAATGATTCTATTTATATTTCCCCACGTCTTATTTCCAATTTTCATCTAATAGAGGTCCCTCTATTCCAATAGTTTCACTCAATCAAATCTAGCCAAAAGGGGGGAGCAGAGGTGCTCTCTGTCTTTGTTTTTTCCCGTTAACTTTAAAGTCAAGTCTTGGGGGGGGGACAGAGGGTAAAATCACATTACATTCCTTGCATATAGTTTATGATAATCTGAGAAAAAGAGTCTAAGGAAAGAAAAATATAGAGAAAAAAGAGGAGAAAAGAGAACACCGGATGCAGAAAACAAATCAAGTGGAGTAGAGTAATATATGTAGAAGTATCATCAAATCTTATTGTTCTATATAAGATAGATACTTATTGTAAATCACTACTTATCTATCCTCAGTAATCTCTTGCTAAAAAGTTTAGATCAATTGCATATCTTAAGAATAAGTTAATAAGTGTATTAAGTATTGGCTTTATAAATATCAATATTTCAAAATCCTTAACGCTTATAATAATCTGTAATAATATAGCAATCCTATAGAGTTTTTTCCATTTATGTTATAAATCTATCTATGTCTATATATATGTATAATATAAAGTGGTATAGAATATATGAAATAGAATACAAATTAAATTCAATAATATAATGAGAGTTATATCAGGCTCCTTCGTTCTTTCAATTGCTGTTCTTCGCCGGGTTTTCCAATTGTTCTAATGTCAATGGCCATTTAAGAAAAAAAATGCAATGTCACAATGGTGGACTTTTCTTTATGTCTTCCCTCCGATGGTTTAGTCCACGTTCCTGTCGTCCCTTCAAAAAGTTCTATTTTCCTTTCTTTTTCTCCTTTGGTAAGCAGTTAAAGCCGGATGTTGATTGAGTTAAATTGGTTTTATAGCTTTCCTTTTCTGCGCTTTCTGTTTATTCAGCAAACTGTCCGTTTTCTAAAGTGCATGAAAGTTTACCGTCCTCTTTACTTTGCACCCTTATCACACCGCAGAGTCTTTACCAGCTTTCACGTTTTCAATTTTTTCTTTTTTTTCTTTCTCCTACGCTTGGCACTCTCCTCACTGTTTGCTCAATCACCCTTCTGGTCTGGCTTTTTCTGTTGATTCTTCTATCGAATGGCTACCTCTGCAGGGGCTCTGTCACTGCCCGCTATCCAGTAGTTTCTCTTTCACCCACTTCTTCAGAACTCTTCCAACCTCAAAACCGCACTTTCTCCAGTTGGACAAGACCTCTTTTCACGGGTACTTTCTTCTTCTCACAGGACTTTCACTTTCTTATTGACTTTCTTGTTCTTTGCATCGGGACTCTAACCTCGTCTTCCATTTATTTTCTCCTGTAGTCACTAGGATTGTGCCGCTTTTTCTGCTTTCACCCCAATCCTTTAACAATCCCCACAAAGTTATTTTCCAGTCTTTATAATTTCACCAAGCTTCCTTAGTTCTTTTCCGATCAGCAACTTTCTCCTTCAGCTTCCATGGCGCTAGCCCGTCTTCGGGCCAGTTCTGACAGCTGGCTTCTTCCGTTCAGAGCTTGAACTCTTCTTCGCCTTTTGGGATCGCACTTCCCAAACCGGCTCCAAGTTTTCCTCCTCGCAAGGGTGTTCGAATTGGACTCACCCTGCCACGAACGGCTGTTCTTGAACGGAAAAACCTGAGGTGGGAGAAGCAGAAGCAATTCTCCCTACCTCGCCACACCGAGGCGTCACCGGAAGTCCTAGTTTATTTTTTCAATTGTAATGTTTAATGAATTTTTTTTAATGATTGGAGTGGGAAGGGACAGAAATAGTAAGGTGGATCTGGGAATAGTTATATGGACTTAAAGATTCCATGGCTATTTTAGCTTCCTGGTGCCAAATTGGGATATAGTTTAGACCTAGTGTTTAACTTGATAGTGGAAGGAAGTTTTTTTAAAAAAATCTAACAACATACCTATAGAAGAAACTAGAAATCTGCTTTTAACATTGGAGCACTACAAGAAATGGCTCATGATGTCTGTTAAGTCTGCATGAAGAGTCAGACGCGAGGAGTTCCAGCAAAGAGTTTATTAGTGACTACAGCTCGAATGGACCCGAGTTGGCTTGGCTACGGCTGCCTCTTATAGCCTGCAGCCGTGGTTGCCAGCCAATGGGAGTGCAGGGTTTCTTCCCACACTATTTAAACCAATACCATTTGACATTTTACAAGAACAGTTCAAATAAACCAATAACATTCAAACCTACATACATAACACCCTCCCCACTAGGTTCAGTCCATACCAAACCCCAACCTATCTAATGTATTCCTTTAAATAGGTGGGGCTCTTACGGTATGTTGAGACCTTCGTGGTTCAGAAGTTTTAACATTCTCACCCAGTGAGAGGGAAATGTGTCTGCTGACATTTCCTGTTGGGACTTCCTGTGAAAGGAGACCCTGTTAGACTGTTAGAATCTGGTCTCTCCTCCCAACCCATCTCCATTCCAATGTCAGCACCCAAGTCAGGTAGTGATGTGCAATCTTCCACTTCTAAGGATGGATCTTGGCATTGTGACAGGGTTCGGGATGGTTCCTGTCGTAATGGCTCGTTACACATGGGGTTGATTCTTGCTTGCTGATTTCCCTCCTGTTCCCCCTTCCCCTAGAAGTGACATCAGGTGAGGGACCCAGAGAGAGAGGGGCGATGTTCCTGAGGGAACCTGGATCTAAGTTGGTCAATGTGCCTGCTCCAGAGGAGTCCATCCTCTGTTTGTACCCTGTAAGAACGAGGGCCAGTGATGTGAGTTATTTCAGCAGGAATCCACAAAGGTTCACCTATAAGGTTCCTAGCATATACAGAATCTCCCACACTGAAAGAACAAACTTTGGAAGTGGAATATAGTGGTGTGTTGGGTGCGTAAGTGGGATGAAGGCAGTCAAGGGAAGACCTAAGTTTCCTACCCATCAACAACTCTGCTGGGGACAAGTTATTTGATGGGCTAGGAATGATGTGCTGAACACTAAGAAGCTTTTCAAGCTTCTCAGTGATGTCCCCAGGACCCAGCTGCTGAAGCTTCTCTTTGGTAAAGCGTACCATGCGTTCAGTCCGGCCATTAGTCGAAGGGTGCCCAGGGGCAGTAAGGGCATGTCTGATACCCTGTTGTGTTAGGAAGGATTCAAAAATGTTAGATGTAAATTGAGGGCCATTGTCAGGGACAAGAACATCAGGTAACCCATGGGTTACAAACAGTTTTCTGAGCTGCTTGATGACAGCATCAGTTGTGGTGGATGTCATGGGAAATACCTCGAGCCATCTACTATAACAAGAAAAGTGTGCCCTCTAGTAGGACCTGCGAAATCAATGTGGATCCTAGACCACGGGCCCCTAGGACATTCCCATTCCTGTGTGGGGGCGTGAGGTGGGGCAGGCCTGACTACCTGGCAATTGGGACAAGGTGCAACCCAGTTTTCAACCATTTTGTCAGTACCTGGCCACCATACATAACTCCTGGCCAATCCCTTCATCCTTACAATACCAGGATGACCCTCATGTAACATTTCCAAAACCTCTCTTTGCAGTTTTGCAGGAATAACTACCCTGTTACCCCACAAAATACATCCTCTTAATACAGATAATTCAGTTTGCCTGGACTTAAAAGGTTGGGCAAGGTGAGGTAGATCTTGAAGAGGCCAACCTTTCTTAATCCAGCCTATAACAGGAGTCAACACAGTGTCTTTGGCAGTCTCTCTGGCAATTTCATCATCATCAAAGTAAGGCACTACCCCTGGCAGTCCTTGAAGCATTCTTTCCATAAGACTTTGAAAAATGAGTCACAATGGTTTGGGCCTCTGCAGTGGCATCATCAACTGTTAGTTGTTGATATGCCTGGGCCAAGTCCAATTTGGCAAAGACTGTACCCCTGCCAAGTGAATGTAACAGATGATGCACAACTGGCACTGGATATGTGCTCTGCTGCAGCGCATGGTTCAGTGTCCCCTTATAGTCTCCACAAATTCTTACTGACCCATCAGCCTTGACTGGTGTGACTATGGGTGTTTCCCATCTGGAGTGATCAGTGGGCTCTAAAACCCCTTGAGCAATTAATTTGTCTAATTGTGCATCAATTTTTTCCTTTAAAGCAAATGGAACCCTCCTGGGCTTTAAACGAATTGGGGGCACCTTGGGATAGGGGTCCCCATATACTTGCCCAGTCCTTCGCTGAAGACCTCTGGAAACTCAGACTTCAAGGCCTCCTCCCATTCAAAGTTGCTCACGTGATTGATGCCAGTCACCTTGATGCCTAGTGGCTTGAACCACTCAAGTCCCAGCAAGCTTGGGCGATCCTTGTCCACGATGTCAGAGGCAAACGTTTGGTGTGGCCTTTAAACTGCACGTTGAAATCTCTTGCTCCAACTACTGGAATCTTGTTCCTTGGTAGTCTTTAAGAGTCAGTGCTTGCTTCTGGAAATGTTTCTTCTGAATGTTGGGAAGTAGCCTGTGAATAGTGTCCCATGACACCATAGATAAATAAGAGCCTGAGTCCACTTCCATTTGGCAAGGCCTTCCTTCAATGAACACCTTCACGTGTACTTTTCTGCTTCTCAAGGGTGAAGAATGACCAATGGTGATTGTTTGGTGAGTTTCATTCTTCCCATTTGCTTCTGAATTGCGCCCCATCTTTTCAATGAAGTTGTTGGGCTTAAAATCCTTTTCAGGAAATTTCTTCCTACTAGGTGGAGTTCTGGATGATTTGCAGACTCTGGCTAGGTGACCCCTTTTCTCACAACAAGAAGAGTTCAAATAAACCAATAACATTCAAACCTACATACATAACAATTTGAATTTTCTCAGTAAAATTTACACTGACTATTGGGAAGTGCATGAACAGACCAGCTGACCAAATAATTTTAATTTGATAGTTATGTTTTTCTTTTATTTGAACCTATTATTTTAATTATTTTGGGGAAATGCAAATGTTTCTGTTAAATGCTGCTGAATCTTATGTTCCTAGGTGTCTATAAATTTGGCAAAAAAGATGAAGCAAAAGGTGATAAAAATAATTATTCTTAGGTGTAATAAAATGAAAAACATGCAGGTGGTGCTATGGGAATTACTTTTGAAGGGTAGCATAAATATTTAATTATGAAGAAAGTATAACTTAAATGAGACAGAGATGAAATAAAGCAGAAACAAAACTCTTTGGAATACATAAGCTATATGTTTTCTAACACAAACCAAGAATGCTAATAAATACAAACTGCATCTGAACAGTTCCAGGAACTGTGTATCTATCACTACTTAAAAGACAAAAAAATTCCCTTATTAAATAATCAATTATTACATAATGTAACTCATTAGAAGCCTGGAGCCTAATTTTTGCCTCAGACACAAATAATAAAACAAACACATTTTAAACAGGAATTTTGGGAAGCAAGATTTTATCATTCCGTCATTAATCCGTCAGAAAGCCATTTTAAGTTGATACTGGAGAGACTGGCAATTATAAGCATCAAATTGTTTCATTTAAAACAAGAACAAAACAAGGGGTTAAAATACTGTATTATAATTATACATGGAATACAATGATTTCTGCCCTTAAATATTCATTCAATAAAATTGAATTTCTAATAAACTTCATAGATGCAAACAGTGTTCTTTATATATGTATTGGTCCCTATTACTATTTCCATTTATAGGGAATGAGCTAAGAATATGTTTTATAGAAACATATTATTTCTAATAGTACCTTCCAAATATTTCCTGTACTTCTGTGGATTTTTCTAGCCCGTTCCTCCTAATTGATGAGTGTTGGCTTCCTCTTTTTCTTCCATAGGCATCATAATGAATTTTTTTAAAAATGTTTTGATAATGCGGAAAATATTTCATAATACATTTTATATTGGGTGATGTACTGTTTCTTGAACAAGTATTAATATATTAAAACACAAATTAACATTTAGAATATTTGTGAGTCTTTCTCATTTACTTTTAGAAAAAGGCTTGATCCTTAATCAACTGAGGAGCACAGGATGTTTGTTCTAATAAATCAGAAAATTGTGCAATGTCTAGAAGAGTTAAATCCTTGTTACGTTTCTAATTGAGCTAAAATACCTAAACATTGCTATCTACAATTCCTAATTAGCCTCATAGATGGATAGCTGAATAACCTATTGTTAAAATTCTTTTGCTTGTTAATTTCTGACAGAAGCAGACACCAGGCAACAGAGTGCACCTCTGAATATCTTTTTCATAAGCTAAAGAATCTTGCAAGCACATTAGATTTTTGAAGAAGTTAGAAGTTTTGAATTGAAGAGATATCTTTGTGAGATGATGCATTTTTTAAAGGGATGTGAATAATATTGGCCTTTATCTCTGGGTGCATTTATGTGTGAATATTTATAGATAAATTGCTTTTGTATACTATATCTTCAGAATCTTTCTGAAAGATATCTGTTCTGAACCTCTACTGAGAAACTCTTCCACCCATATAATGCCCTTCCTCTATCTTTACGTATCTGGGGAAATTTCTGCATATTCACTTGGGATGACTATGCAGGATAAGTTAGTTCCATATGAAGAAGGTGGTCTTGAAAATACCTGACAGCCAAACCATGTGAACCTTTAAAGATTGAAACCAGCATATTGAATTGTACCCAGAAAACTACTAGAAATCAATAACGTGCCTATAACTTTTGTATTATGTGGATGTAACAGCTCTGATCTGCCAGTTTGATCTTCATAGTAAATCTGATATAAAGCACATTTCAGTTCTGTAGTACAACATGGATTACTGTTTCCAGGTAGGACTATAAATGGCAGAGCAACTGACACTGAGCAGACTGGAAACCATGTGGTAAGCCACCAGATTAGTGACCGTCACCCAGAGTTAAAATTGGTGCAAATAGCCAAGTGATTTTGGGATTTGATGTCAACCTGTTCCAACCTATCTATTCTACAGCCTCCAGAAACTGAGTCAAGACTAAGAATTTTCTAGAACAGGATGAGGATACACAACTGGGTATCATCATTATACTGCTAACAAATCGATGAATAATTTCTCCTAGCAGTTTTGCTATTAAAAGGTAAGACTGAGATGGCTGGACTCTTGCCCCACTAGAGAATGCCCACCAGTAGACCTCTGTTACCAATCATTGGAAGCACTCAGTGGTGCGTCCTACTTCCAGCCCTCTCAGGAAATTGACCAGGTTACTATGGTTTATGGTGTCAAGCACAAATCCCCCTGCAAAGGTTAATATAATCCACTAGATTCGAGGAACTTTTTTCATGCTTGGGCTAGAATCCAGACTGGACGAAATCCAAACAATCTGCTTCCTATAAATCATTCTACAGCAGAGAACTTACATCTGAAAAAGATATAAGATTTGAACCATGGAATTGCTATATTTTGGGTTGTTATTGTCATTCTCCTGTAATCATGACTTTTCTAGTACCTGTAATAAAAGTAACTTATGAAATAAGTGTTTTGGAATCTCTAACTACTAACTGTCAAGTCTGATGCCTGGGTGAATAATAAAACTTGTTTTTGTGACCTAGCATTTTTGGATAAGTAATTACAAAAAAACACTGGAAGTGTTACAAAGATCTTTCTTTATGATAGTATGACAACATTGGGTAAAATTTCCTTATCTCAGGGTAAAAGCCAGAACATAATAAATAAAAGAAAACTTTAAAGAAGAGCCATATTTTGCTTAATAATTATGAACAAATCACTAAATAAATTATTTAAGTTCTATTAATCTATCTGACCAAGTATATGAAATAAGGAAGCTGTAGAACAGTTTGACAATAAAATTGTATTCATGTATCCTAGAAATTAAGTCTTCTTATTTCAGTCATGACTACTTCTGTACCAGTACATGTGATGTTGTAGCCTTGTTTTCTTAGATACCATTATTAGATATCACTAATAATTTCTCAGTATTTTGATTGCATTTTTAACATGTCTCTGTTAAATACGAATTCCGATTATACATAAGCCTTCATTTTCTCACCGAGTATGACCTCTGTATACCAAATACAGATGGACACTGATCAGCACAGGAAGCCTGCATAAGATGCTTATTGTCTGGGGAACAAAATAATATTTTTTTTAAATTGGCAGCAAAAATAATTATATTTCTTGGTGAGAGCTGGTCACCGTTTCAGAAAGTGATAAATAATAAGGCTCTTGGACAGGATTTTTCTTCTTATTTTTTATTTTGGTACCCTCACAGCTGTAATCATGTCAGGTACTGCAAAGATAAAGACAAATGACCTCCATAGCTATATTGTCAATGTATTTTGATATAAATAGAAAAATAGCATGCCTTTTAGGAGGGAGTAATTCACTGATTGTCCTACTATAACCAGAGAAGAAAGAGCATCTTGTTGCCGCAAGATCCTCAGGGCAGAAAACATATATATTGCACACTGTTTGGAGATTGTACTATTTCTATTCATTTTCTATTCACTGTATATGAAAGTACTGCAAGTACAATTGTATCAGGAATTAACTTCCAATGTCCATCCATACTGTTTGTTTTAGAATTATCGAATGTATGCATTGGAAGGAACCTGTAAGTCATCTGGTTTCATTTCCTTCTCTTAAATCATTCCTGATAGGCAGGTCATTTATTCCTAGCCTGAAATTCTCTAAGTCAAGGAAGATCTATTTGTGTTTTAGACAGACTATTCCTCTGCTTAACAATTCTTACCATCTTGGAATTCTTCCAGATATAAATCCTGAATCTGTTTTCTTTTCATTTCAAATCTTTGAGCACAGAATTTAACAGTTAGAAATGACCTCAAAATTTAATTATTCCAACTGTCACTCAGTATAGGAATACACTCACTCTGCTTAACATGTTCTGCAAAGAAATGTCCACCGTCTCATAAGGCAATCCAGTGACACAATGGATCGTGTCTTCCTACTTATAGCCACAACTGAGCCCAAAATTTATGTTGTTAAGCAAGGCAGTTTTTAAGTGAGTTTTTCGCCAGGGAATGGAGATTTTGCAGTATCCTTTCCCTGGAGTGGGGTGGGTATGGAGATTTTACAGTATCCTTCCCATGCCATGCCCACCAAACCACTCCATGCCCACCAAGCCACGCCCACAGAACGGGTAGTAAAAATGATTGAATCCCACCACTGAAGTCAACCATCATATTTTCCCATATTGTCAGGTACAAGCAACTAGATCCACTTGTGAAAGCTACTTTATTGTGTTCTACCTATATTACAAGAACCTCTCCAGTCTGCTTGCCTTCCCTTGAGAACAAACAGAAAAAGTGTAACTTGAGATGAGGGGGTCAGTACAAGGCTCAAAGGTTCTTCATAGTCAGGCTAATTTAGCCAGTGCCTTCAACAGTTGCTCATCAGGTTTTCCATCCAGGCTCTTTATCATCTTGACTTTTCTCCTCTTGATTTAATTTATTAAGGTTCTTCCTAAAACATTGGACTCCAAACTGCAATGTTTCTGACCAATAAAGAATAGATAGAAAGTCTGACTTTTCTTAATCCCAACTGCATTGCATTGCTTGCTTGCTTTTGCTTGTTTGTTTGTTCACAGTTCATCATAATGGTGGTTCATATTCAACTGATACTCCACTCATATTCCTGGATTCTTCTGACATGATTTCCAATTCTAGTTCACTCCATTCAGAACTTAGATATTTAATGTTTTGCTACCTAGATGATTAATCTTCTGCTTATCAATACCTCAGCACCATTCTGTTGGATTTGGTTCATCAATCATTCTGGCAAATTCATTTTGAATTATGATGTTTTTCTCTGCTTTATTGGCCAATTCCCTTAACTTCATGCTATCTTCATTTTGACACTCCCAATTGATACTTCCCTCCAGGTGATGCAGAATAATTTACTCAGCATAAATTTGCTGGACTGAAAATGAATAATCACATTATTGTTGCTACTGGAAAATGGAACTAGATTTTTTATCATGTTTAATTAATGGAGTCCAGTGTCAAAAGCATTTAGCATGGATGTAGGAAGCTCAAGTTTAAATTCCAACACAGCAGTGGCATGACAGAAAAATCCCTGAATGATTTTTGTATATGAAATATACAAAAGCATCATAGCTTAAATTGCAAAATTGTTACTGTTTGAAAATCATGGACATTGAAAAGTCAATTTTCCACAGTTAACGATGGGGATCTTTTGATTTTGATCTTTCTTTCCTATTTGCCCAATTATATTTTTATTACATTGAAATGTACTTTTACAATTTGAAGTTCATGAAGCTATATAAGAACTGTGCCATTTAAAACTTGTTACTTTTCATATTCCATTTTTGAAATGTTCATTGTGAGGCCCTGAATAGGTTTGAATAAGGTACTATTTTAACCTGTATTGTATGAATCTTATGAAAATAAGTTGTCACTCTTTTGAGTTTTTCACACATAAACAAATCAGTTAAATCAACCAGTGGAGAATATAACATGCTAAGTCTGTCACTCTCCCAAGTTATCTGACACATTTCATTCTTCTAACTTAGCTGAACTCCTGCTTTGGACCACCAAACAGAAGAAAAATGTCAAGAAAAGAAGCCTTATGTAAAGGCAAAAGAATTACAGGCTATCTCAAAGAATCATAAATATGTAAATCTTAGTACTCTCCATAACAAAGAAGAAGAAATCAACAATGAAGGTATCAAAAGTGAGGCACCTTAGATTTTTGTGATTCTTGACTCAATCAAGTGTTTGATCATGTAGCTCAAGTGAGAACTTAAAGTGAAAAGAGAGAAATCCACATTTTAAAGAGAGGACTTAGCAAATATGTCTGACAAATCTTAATAAGCAGTTTAAGGAAAATTTAAAGCAAATATGTGACATAGCTCAAAAAGCTATAACAAAACACATCCTCACCAGCAATCAACATCCAGATAAGCAGAGATTAATACCAGGATTAATAGCAGACAAACAATCAAGCAGTAAACAATAATTCCATCAAGAAACAACCAACTCAAACAATCAAACAGTAAACAACAGTGTAATCAATGAACTACCAAAAAGAAAATAACACTCACACCAACAATGCCAGGGCAAACCGCTGCAAAGCCCACTCCCTTCTTACACTGAAGGTATTACCTGTTGGGTAAAACAACTAGAAAACAACCAACCTCAGGGAATACCAAGATACAGGGAAATTATTATTATAATATAATTTGTAAAAGAGAAGAATATTTTGATGCTAAACAGATAAATTGATAATCAACCTGTAATGCTTTTGCTTAAAATAAACTGCTTAAAATAATTTAAGTAAAAATTGAATCTATGCCTTCTATGCTTTCTGGGATCATTTATAGTACAATGATTGTAAATGCTGAAGTCACAATTCTCTGAATTTGGGATATTATTTATATTTTACAGAGAGGTTTATTGAACCTCATGGTGGCCATAACATTTTCTTCCATCTAGAAGTAAACAGATCAATTATCATAAACTTTAATGATTTTTTCAGTTTTTTATTTAGAGAAGCAGATGAGAATGATGTCAGTTGTTAAATTAAATTGCCATATGGATATGACACAAAGCCAATTAGTTAACATTAATTTTAATAGGTTTCATCTTGTTATCACTACTATAGTTGTCATGATCATCTGCTTGATCATCCTGCTTTCAAGAAAAGTCAAGTTTAGGATGCCACTGGTAATATATGGGATAAAAATAGACTTTGTTACCTGATTTTAAAAGCTCCTGCAAAAAACAAAAACAAAAAAACCCTGCAATAATATCACTTTACTGCTTGAATCCAGTGCTGGGAACTTAACAAGAGGTAGAAATATGTTTTCTTTACCTTCCATGAGCCATATCGAGAACCTTATTCCTAGCAGAACCAGTAATGGAATAGTGTTCCTACATCCCACCATGTTGATCAGAATCAGGCACCAGAATGACTGTATACCTGCTGCGCTAGTTGTGCTTCCATGTACACCATGTGCACAATTATTAGGCAAGTGAGTATTTTGACCATATCATCATTTTTATGCATATTTCCACCTCCAAGTGGTATAAACTTGAATGCTTAGTTGGCATAAGCATATCAGGTGATGTGCATTTGTATCATAAGGAAGGGTGTGGCCAAAGGAGATCAACACCCTGAATCAAGGTGTGCATAATTATTAGGGAGCTTCTTTTCCTCAGACAAAATGGGCTAAAAAAGAGGTTTAACTGACTCTGAAAAGTCAAAAATTGTAAAAAAAATCTTTCAGAGGGATGCAGCATTCTTGAAATTGCTAAGATATTGGGGTACGATCACAGAACCATCAAATATTTTGTTGCAAAAAATCAACAGGGTCGCAGGAAATGTGTTGAGAAAAAAAGATGCACATTAACTGCCAAAGATTTGAGAAGAATCAAACGTGAAGCTACCAGGAATCCATTATCCTCCAGTGCTGCCATATTCCAGAACTGCAACCTACCTGGAGTGCCCAGAAGTACAAGGTATTCAGTGCTCAGAGACATGGCCAACATAAGGAAGGCTGAAACCCGACTACCACTGAACAAGACACACGTTGAAATGGCAAGACTGGGCCAAGAAATATTTGAAGACAGATTTTTCAAAGGTTTTATGGACTGATGAAATGAGAGTGACTCTTGGTGGACCAGATGGATGGGCCTGTGGCTGGATCAGTAACAGGCACAGAGGTCCACTTCGACTCAGATGCCAGCAAGGGTGGAGGAGGGTACTGGTATTAATTTAGTTGCATAATAATTCTGCACACTAATAGTTGCCCAATGATTGTGCATACATAGATATTCTCCTAAGAAAGCCATAACTTCACTTTTACTTTTTTAAATATTCAGGTTTAAGGTTTATTAACATAATTGGATTGACCAAAAGCACTGTAGTTGATCAATAATAAAATGAATCCTTAAAAATACAGCTTGCCTAATAATTGTGCACAATGTATGCACCAATAGGATCAGCAACCTTACAATTGTAAAATCCTGTTTTTAAGTCATTCTGACCTCTCTTTGGAGAACTACATATTCTCTTAAGGTTAATACTGAAATTCAGCAGGAACAAATTGTGACTGATACACAGTCATGGCCATCAGCTTCTTATCTGTACCAGGTGACAGATAACACCTTCGATGCTAACTCTGAGTAGTGTTAGCCCCCAACCTGACTAGTCTCTATGGTGATAGAGTTTATACAGCTCCCAAAAGTCTCATTTAGTCACATTAAGCTAGATGTAATTAAGTCCCACATAATTTGAGTGGATTTTTCTGTGTTATCAGCAAAAGTAATATATTATTCTCAGTTAGCTTTAGATGAGTTTATATGTTAGTAGATTAGATTTAGGAGTCACGTGTTCCACCTACCAGGTACTTTGGATAAAATGCAACAAAAACAATATTAAATATTACAAGAAACACACACACACACACACATACACAAAACCCCATACTGATGGGATGCAATACAGTCTGAGAGTAAAATTAATATTTCAGAATACTAAAAGCCTTATGGAACAGACCAAGTATTTGCTAACTATTTAAAGTAAAATAACGAAAGACCAATCTTACATCTTTCAGGTGGGTTGTACAACGTTCTTTTCTTGCACTTGTAATTTTGCATCATGTAAAAATGAAACAACTAATATAAAATTTTGAGCAAGATAGATAAAAGTGTAATAATATTGACTGGCAAGATACTGAAAATTGGAAAAAGAAATGCAATTAATGAAATGATGGAATGATGAAATAATTGAAATAAGATTATAGAAGCTAGAGAAAGGGGGGGAAATTATGGAAAATAGTGGAATCTGTTATGACAAATGGAATAGAATATACAAAATGAGTGTATAATTGAAATTATATTTGTACGGAAAAGGGAGGGTCTGGTAGCATACTGTTCTCAAAAAAAGTATTTTTTGTTTTTTGTTTTATATATATATATATATATATATATATATATATATATATATATATATATATTAGATTTTCACGGGTAAAGGTATATATATCCCGCCCTTCTCCGAAGACTCAGGGCAGCTTACAATTTTTGGGGATACAACCCAGTGTGCTCAGCAATAGCCTTCATTCCACTGTATATGCCTGCTTATTACTAAGCGGCATTTTTACAAAGTCAGCTTATTGCCCCCAACAATCTTGGGTCCTCAATTTACCTACCCTGAGAGGATGGAAGGCTGAGTCAACCAATATTTGTTTGTATGCATTTGTTTGCCGGGAATGGTTTTGGGATGATAATATGAAGTGTTGTAAGATAAATTAATTTAAAAATATGGAATATTTTGCATATGAGAGTATACAAAAATAATTAATAGATGAGAATAGAAAAGATGTACAAAAGAGTTTTAACCTACCGGCATATTATGTTTTTTCTGTGTATGTTTGTTTAAAAATAATAAAATTTTCTTCAAAAAAAAATGAAACAGCTAAAAAAAAATCACTTATCTCATTTAGAGCACAGTTGAGGAGCAAAACAGGAAAAATACACATTCTTTGGTTGGTTCAAAACAAGCCGTCCCATACTGTTTGAAAGATGGACATTTAACTATTTAACTTTAGCAGTTACTTGAACCGAGTGGTAGAAAATAGTATACTCCCATCTATCTCTATCATATCAGATTTCTATAAGATTATGACCTGCCCATAAATACATGTTTTACTATTTCCCTTTGTGCTAAGCAATATTTATGCAAAGTATAGTAAAAATGAGAAACAGTGAGTGAAGGGATTTAAAAACAGGGGTAGGAGGAAAAGAAAGAAATCAAAATCCAGTTTTTAGCAAACCAAATCACAGTATTTCTCCTTTTTCTTTGTTGTCTGTTCTTGCCTCCACAAGCCCCAATGGTAATTTCTTCACACATTTCCCATTTTCAATGAACATTCTACAAAGATTCACAAATTCATATCTTTTCTAATTTTCCACCATTTTTGTATAATTTATCATCACTCCTTTTTCCCTGTCAAAAAACACGGCCTTAATTTCAATACATTTATTTATATGTTAATAGAAATTGTGTCACACAATCTTAGTCAGTCAGTTTACTGGTCTTAGACCAGTACAAGAAACGCATCCATGAGTGATCTGTGAATATTTTAAAATCTATCTAAAGAAATCAGAAAATAACATTTGAGACAAAGTTAAAGCACATCTATAAAACAACCTTATTTGAACCCATGACTAAGGTCCAACATTACATAATCTAACATTTGCAGTACCTCCTTAGGAAACTCTGCCAATAACACCTTATCTGCATACAAAAAAACCCACACCTTTTCATATTCCTGGCCAAGACAATTGTACATCAGCTCATTCATAAATTAAACAAGCAAGGAGATATCACAGATGCTTGACTTACTTTCTGCTGAATGTTGAACCATTTTTAAGCATTCCGTTTTTGTCTTATGCCTACATAAACTATGTTCCATATGGCAAAATGTATTGTACTTTCAGCCTACCTGTTAAGTTTGCATGAAGAGACAGACGTGGAGTGCTTCAAGCTGTTAGTTTATTAGTGACTACAGCTCAGAACAGACCCAATTTAGCTGGGCTGCAGCTGCTACTTATAGCCAGCAGCCGCAGTTGCCAGCCAATCAGAGTGCAGGGTTTTCCCGCACTTTTTAAACCAATCATTTCTGACATTTTACAAGAACAGTTCAAACTAAACCAATGACTTTAAACCTACATACATAACACCCCTCCCCACTAGGTTCAGTCCATACTCAAACCCCAGCCTATCTAATGTATTCTTTTAAATAGGTGGGGCTCTTACGTGTACGTTGAGACCTACGTGGTTCAGATGTTTTAAGGTTCTCACCTTGTGAGAGAGGAAATGTGTCTGCTGACATTTCCTTACTTGGACTTGTAGTAATGGTAGAACCTGTTTGGTTACTACAACCTGGTCTCTCCTCCCAATCCATCTCCAACCCAATGTCAGCACCTAAATCAGGTAGTGATGTGCAATCTTCCATTTGTGAAAATGGTTGTTGGTATTGTGACAGGTTTTGGGATGGTTCCTGTCGTGTTAGCTCGTTACACATGGGGTTGATTCTTACTTGCTGATTAATCTCATAATCCTCCCCTTCCCCCCTAGAAGAGGCAGTAGGTATGGGAACCAGAGAGGAGCAAAAGCAATGCTCCTGAGGCAATCTGGATCTTAATTGATCAATGTGCCTGCTCCAGAGGACACCATCCTCCATTTGTACCCTGTAAGACCTGGGGCCTGTGATTTGGGTTATCTCAGCAGGAATCCATAATGGTTCACCCAGGAGGCTCTTAGCATAAACAGAATCACCCATAGTGAAAGTGCGAATTTTACTAGTGGAATCTAGTGGTGCATTGGGTGCGTAAGTGGGATGGAGGCGGTCAAGGGAAGACCTGAGTTTCCTAGCCATCAACAATTCTGCTGGGGTTAAATTAGTTGGGTTGGGAGTGATATGCTGAACACTGAGAAGTTTTTCAACTCTCTCAGTGATATCCCCTGGACCCAATTGTTGAAGTTTTTCCTTGGTAAATCGTACCATACATTCAGCCCGGCCGTTAGCCGAAGGATGCCCAGGGGTTGTCAGGGCATGTCTGATACCCTGTTGTGCTAGATATGATTCAAAAAGGTTAGATGTAAATTGAGGGCCATTGTCAGAAACAAGCACATCAGGTAACCCATGAGTTACAAAGCTTTTAAGCTGTTTGATGACAGCTTCAGTTGTGGTGGATGCCATAGGGATAACCTCCAGCCATTTGGAATATGTATCAACTATAATAAGGAAAGTGTGCCCTCTGGTAGAGCCAGCAAAATCAATGTGAATCCTGGCCCCTAGGACATTCCCATTCCTGTGTGGGGGCGAGAGGTGGGGCAGGCCTGACTACCTGACAGTTGGGACAAGATGCAACCCAGTTTTCAACCATTTTGTCAATACCTGGCATAACTCCTGGCATAACTCCCCTTCATTCCCTCATGTAACATTTCCAAAACCTCTTTTTGTAGTTTTGCAGGAATAACCACCCTGTTACCCCACAAAATACATCCCCTTAATACAGATAATTCAGTTTGCCTGGATTTAAAAGGTTGGGCAAGTTGAGGTAGATCTTGAAGTGGCCAACCTTTCTTAATCCAGCCTATGACAGGAGCCAATAAAGTGTCTTTGGCAGTCTCTCTGGCAATTTGAGCAGCATGTACTGGAAGTTTGGCAACAGTTTCTAGAAAAAAGGTGTGAGTCTCAGGAACAGGGTCCTCAATGCATGAAGGAAGTGGGCAGCGACTCAAAGCATCTGCATGCCCAATGTCTTTACCAGGTCTGTGGATCAGTTTGTATGAATAAGCAGCAAGAAATTCAGTCCATCTCAGCATTCTTGGTGACAGGATCATGGCGTTGGTTTGTCCCCTGCCACAATGCCTAAAGAGGTTTGTGATCTGTGACAACAGTAAATGTTCTCCCATATAAATACTCATGGAATTTTTGACAGCTGCTACAATCGCCAAGGCTTCCTTGTCCAGTTGGCTGTAGTTTCTCTCTGCTTTAGTCAAGGTGCAGAGTAAAATGCAATAGGGGCTTCCTTCCACTGGGAAGCATGTGGCTCAACACCCCCCCACATTCCAAAAGGGGAGGCATCACAAGTCAGAACAACAGGAAAGTTCTCAGAGAACTGTATCAGCACAGCATCAGACGTGATTAGTCTCTTGATATTGTTAAATGCAGCTTGTTCCTTCCTCCCCCAGACGCAAGCAGATTTTTTTGTCCAGCAACCTATGTAGGGGTTCTGCAATGGTTGCCTTCTGAGGTAGAAACATATGATAGAAGTTAATGAGTCCCAAGAATGCTTGCAAATCTGTTTTGCAATTTGACCTGGGGGCTTCTTTGATTGCCTGAACCTTTGCCTCTGTGGGGTGGATGCCATGTTTATCAATCATGTAACCCAAGAATTCCACTTTATCTGTTCTAAGTGTGCATTTTTCTTCTTTGACTTTAACCCTACTTTTTTGAATCTAGTTAAGGCTTCCCTGAGTCTCTCGTGTAATTGAGGGTCATTTTCAGCAGAAATTAAAACATTATCAAAATAGGGCACCACCCCTGGCAACCCTTGTAACATTCTTTCCATAAGGCTTTGGAAGATGCCTGGTGCCACGCTTACTCCAAATTGCAATCTTTTGCATTTGAAGGCACCTCTATGGGTCACAATGGTTTGGGCTTCAGCAGTGGCATCATCAACTGTTAATTGTTGATATGCCTGTGCCAGGTCCAACTTGGCAAAAACTGTGCCCCCTCCAAGAGAGTGTAATAAATGATGCACTACTGGAACTGGATATGCGCTCTGTTGTAGCGCATGGTTCAATGTCCCCTTGTAGTCTCCGCAGATTCTTACAGACCCATCAGCCTTGACTGGTGTGACTATGGGTGTCTCCCACCTGGAGTGATCAGTGGGCTTTAAAACCCTTTGGGCTATTAGTTTATCTAATTGTGCATCAATTTTTTCCTTTAAGGTAAATGGGACCCTTCTGGGTTTTAAATGGATTAGTTGTACCTTGGGATCTAGGTTAAATGTGATGGGGGTCCCCAAGTACTTGCCTAATCCGTCGCTGAAGACCTCTGGAAACTCAGACTTCAAGGCCTCTTCCCACCCAGTGTTGCTCATGTGATTGATGCCAGTCACCTCGATGCCCAATGGGTTGAACCACTCAAGGCCCAGCAGACTTGGGCGGTCCTTGTCCACGATGGTCAGTGGTAGGCGTTTGGTGTGGCCCTTGAATTTCATGTTGAATTCTCTTGTTCCAACTACTGGAATCTTGTTCCCTTGGTAGTCTTTAAGAATCAATGCTTGCTTCTTGAAGTGCTTCTTCTGGATGTTGGGAAGAAGTCTGTGAATAGTGTCCCATGACACCATAGATAGGTATGAGCCTGAGTCCACTTCCGTTTGGCAAGGCCTTCCTTCAATAAGTACCTTGACATGCACTTTTCTGCTTCTTAAAGGTGATGAATGACCAATAGTTACTGTTTGATGAGTTTCATTCTTCCCCTTTGTTTCTGTGCTGTGCCCCATTTTCTCACTGAGGTTGTTGGGCTTGAATTCTTTGTCAGGAAACTTCCTTCTGTTGGGTGGAGTTCTGGATGATTTGCAGACTCTTGCTAGGTGTCCTCTTTTTTCACAACGGAGGCAGATGGTATCTAGGAACTTGCATTCAGTGCGGGGGTGGCTTCCCCCACAACCTCTGCAGTAGAAATCTTGCCTCTTTCTTCCAAGGTCTTTATTTTTCCTCTCCATTCTGAGTCTGTAAATTCCTTCCTCCACCTCACTACAGTCTGACTCAGAATCTATTTGCTCACAATGAGTTGTTGTGGACTTTTCCACATCAGGATGGCTTGTGGCCCTGTTTATCTTCTTCATGGCTGCTGCTGAGGACTTGGTAGCTTCTGCTGAAGAGGCTTCTTCTATTGCTTCCTTCAGCGTGATCTTAGGTTTCAGTAATAACTTGCTCTGTAGCACCTTGTCTTTAAGGCCCAGAACAAATCGATCGCGCATGGCCTCTTCTAAATTGTTAAATTCGCATGCACCCCCAATGTCTCTTAAACTTGCCACGAAGTCATTTACGTTTTCGCTTTTCCCTTGATCACGATGGTAAAACTCGTGTCTCTTAATGAAGCACGATACTTGTGGCGTGTAATGGGCTCTTAACAGTTTTTCTAAGTCAGGCCAGTCCATTACCTTCATGTCTGCAGCTCCTGCCAATGCCTTCGCCATCTTGAAAACTGCCGGACCGCAGTGCGTGAGAAAGACCGCCCTCTTCCGCTTCTTGGAAATGTCAGCAAGATCGTTTCCCTCCAGATACATTTGGAAACGATCTGCATACGACTCCCAGTCTTCTGCCGTCGGATCGAACGGGGCTGGGGGGGTGTTCAGTGCAGCCATCTCGCTCTCCTTCTGTTCTGCATTGCCGTCTTCTTCAGGGGAATTCCACCTTCATTGCCAGTGTTAAGTTTGCATGAAGAGACAGACACGGAGTGCTTCAAGCTCTTAGTTTATTAGTGACTATAGCTCAGAATGGACCCAATTTGGCTGGGCTGCGGCTGCTACTTATAGCCAGCAGCCACAGTTGCCAGCCAATCAGAGTGCAGGGTTTTTCCGCACTTTTTAAACCAATCATTTCCAACATTTTACAAGAACAGTTTAAACTAAACCAATGACTTCAAACCTACATACACAACACTATCCATTTTTAAAATCATATATTTCTTTGATTTAATGAAATTGCAATGAACTTCTTTAACCAATTAGAAAGAATAAGAATGAAGAATAAAAAAAGCCTTGTCCTTTCCAAATATGGCCAATTGTCACCTCTCACTTCCTCTTGATCAGAATTCTTCCAAACACCTTTCCAGGTATACTAATGACCCTATTGTTTTTATATTAACCTTGCAAATCTTTCCTTTTCTATAGAAAAATAACAATAGCGTGCCAAATTCAATCATGAGAGGTATATGCAACTGTCACATATACATATACATTAAATTAGTCAGACAGCTACTCTGTACTCCATATTTTAACACTCCTCCAATTTTACTTACACCTGAAATCTTATTCTTTTCAACATTTTAGTGTTTATTACTTACTTTTCATTAATATTTTCTAGAAGACAAACAATTACAGCATTTGTTTCAATTCTATTAACTGACTTCTCACTATAATTCCCATAAAAGCATCTCTAAAATACCCTATTCATCATTCTCTCACTTTAATTCATCCCAAGCCTATTTTTAATTGCATTCACTCCGTTGAAGGCTCCTTGTTTAGCCCCTTTCATTCACTTTGAAAACAAACTTGAGTCAATATAGATCTCATTTCTACCTCTCTTAGGGGAAGGTTTTTTCAGATTAAATCTGTAGTAATACATAAACTCTGCTTCTGAGTTCTTTTGTGAGACTTTGCATTTGCTGACTGTTAGCCACATTGTAGTGTAACTTTTTCCCTTTTGATAGAATGTGCTATGATGGATATGTGCTGTTTCTGCATTGGTTTATCTAGGTGGATAATGTGCAGCACTTCCTATTTGAGTATATACTGGTATACACCTTCTAGCATGTGGGAAAATATCTTGAATATATCAACAGTTATAAAAGATATATGTTCACCCTGCAACTTAAACACTTTCACAAAATAAAAACAAAAAAGAATGAAATGAGTAGAGTTTAGAAAAGGAAAACCACAGCAATGTATTTCATTAAAAATTGAGATATAAATTTACAGATGCTTGGAAATGCAAAGGCACACTTGTCACTTTTGCTGACACTATGGGGTCTGACATAATGTCAGTCTTACCTTTGAATTACTGGCTTTGGTTGGCTCATGTTCTCACCATGAGGCACAATTTAAATGTACTTTTTTGTCTGCAAATATAACCATAGCTCTTATATTGTCAATAATAATAGGCTTCGTTTTGGCCCCCTTAGGGCAAACACTCAAACAAATGGCATGTGAATCAATAAATACCTTAGACTGCTATATTTATTCATGAGATGTGTATCTCTTTGCAAATTCCTTGGGGGGAGGGGGAATCCTTAATTCTTAATCTCATCATATTGGATTGACTGTTTATCCGTTTTAAATTAGACCTGATTTCTTACCTGAAAATGAACCTGGAGAGGAGGGCTATTGTTTAGTCTTTCTGTGTCTCATTTGATTCCTGCTTTTCCCTCTTTTTTGTTTTGTTAACAGCAGCATTCCAGGTAAAAGGGCATATGATAAGCATAAGGCATTGGCAAGCCTATTGAAAAAAAAAGGTTGCATATATCAATTTGCTTGCGTTTGGATGTTCTTTAAGCCGAACTGCTATCTGCATAAGAAAGGCTGTTCTGTAACCTCACCAATGCTTGGCTTCTCATCTGATTGCCTTTGTTTCCTCCACCTCTCTCTTTTGTTTTATTGCTGGCTCATTGGCAGCTGCTCAGAGTGTAGAACAGGCTGGTTGAACCAAAGACAATTATTTTTCGAGGGCAACAAAGGTACTTATGAACCCTTAAGCATAACCAATGAACCTGGTGCCATTGATACCCTTCTTATAGCTTCCGTCCTAGAAAATTCATGAATAATATTTTGCTTGGGGCTCATTTGAATAGTCTCCCCATTCATTAACTACAGCTGTAAGGCAAGGAAGGACAGAGTTCAAAAAGCAAACCAAGGGAATATATTAGTAATAAAATTATCCCACGGCCTTCAGGCATCTTTTCAATCTCTCTTTTCTCTTCACCTAAATTCATAGTACCATTACTTAAAACAACAGCTTTTGTCATTTGCAAGTACTAGAAATACTGAATAAATATTTCCTCTGTTCAGGAAATGTGCATGTATATGCAATATCCACAACCCACATCCCACATCTCTGAAAATTAGCTGAAAAAAACAACTGAAATGTCTTGGATATTTTTCACCATGAAATGTATTGCTACTGCTGAACTGTCAACCCAGATAGTGTCTGTAAATCTAACAAAGTGTTTGTTTTTCCTGGACATTTAACACTGATACCTGTATATTTCTATAGACAACAAACAATATAAGCATTCAGTGATGCAAATGAGCTTATCCTTTGCCCACTTCTTCCTATTAAAACCTAACGAAGGAGCACATTTGTATTTGCTATGCAAATGACAATCATTTGCCATTAAAAATGTATCTTTTGTCACACAGGTGACATGGTCTGAAAACCCATCTGCTAATATGAATTAAAGCAAGCAGTCAGCATAGGAGTATATTGTTGTGTTTAGGTTGTACAGTGTGAGCATGCCAAAATGCTTCAGGGTTAACAAAATGTCGACATGTTTAGTATAATTTTCATCACTGTCTTTGCTAAATAAAATAAACTACCTAACAATGCTCTGGAATTTGAAATACTGCCTACCCTTCTCTACAAATCAAGAGTATTTTTATTCTTTAATATTTATCAGCTACATCCAGAATGAAATATATAATAATTTTCATTGTTACAATATGCATTTTATCTTCAATTCAGAAGACAGGTGATTTCTTGAAAAAGCAGTTATTTATTTTCTATATATATCTTTACATGGATATTACAAAGAATTTAGAGAATTTGTGGAAATAAAATATTACATAAACAGCAATAATATGAAACTGAAATGTCCATTTTGTTTCCAACAAAGCACTTATCCCAAGCGTTTAAGAATTGTTGATAAATATACAAATAACTAAGATATGGGCCAGGTTAGTTTATATGAGATATAGCTTATCATCTCTGCCTGCAAATAAAATATGCTAAAAAATATTCATGTTTCTTCCTTCAGCAGCAGGTCGAACCAGGGGTGGGATTCTACCAGTTCGCACCTATCCGCTAGATCCAGTTGTTAACATTCTAAGCAGTTCGGAGAACTGGTTGTTAGAAGAAATTACTGGCCTAATCCTGTAAGGAAGGCAGGAAGGAAACATTCTGGTGTTGCTTAACAGAAACTGCCTCTTCGTTAACCCTTATTACATTCTTGGCAGGACTAGACTTCCTGTCTCAGGAACTTCTCTGGAGTTTTTTTCCCCTCCTTTGCTGGTACTTTGCTTGTGTGGAGTGACCATTCAAAGTTACAATGGCACTGAAAAAAGTGACTTATGACCATTTTTCACACTTACGACTGTTGCAGCATCCCCACAGTCACAAGAGGCCAGGCAAGGAGATGCGTGCCTCGATGTGAGTGATATGGAGTTGGCCACGCCCAGCCAATAACATGACTGCCAAGCCACTCCCACCAAGCCACGCTCACAGAACCAGTTGTTAAAACATTTGAATCCCACCCCTGGGTCGAACATATAACTTATTACTTTTAACTATAAGGAAGTTAGAAATGAATTTTTTAAAATGTAGTCAGTATCACTGATGCTAGAGGTCCAAAATTTCTGCAAATCATTATATGCAAGAAAATGGTCACCCAGGCAAGCCAAAATGTTGGACAACATTTTGGCTTGCCTGGGCGACATTGTCTTTGGCCACATATAGAATATATGATATAATTAATCTATATAAATAACAAGCTTCTTTTTAAAAAAATATTGTTATCTTGTGGGACTGCATTACTAGTTGTTGAGGGCCACATGTATTAGACACACTTGGTGTAGGGCAATGTGAATTAATGTGACTAGGGGAAAAATGGAAATTGTATATTAACATTATTGAATACTATGTAATTTTACATTCAGATGCACTGTACCATTTGTAATATTGCTTTTGCAGCAGTTGGTTTGGAATCATTCTCCAATGGAATAACCAAAATACTATAAAACAAAAATTTTGAGTAGAACAGGTCAAACTAACTGATGTTTCAATCTGACATTAAAATTCCAGGGAAACATTTCACCTTTTGCTTTTATGAGCACCTTCTCAATCCTTATAAATCTGTCATCAAGAGGTACAACAATCAATCTGTTCATAGTTCCAGTCTCACAGTTCTTACTATATAGTAGAGTTTGAAAGGGACCTCCATGTTATGCTGCAGCCATATGTAATGAAGGTCTCCCTACTATTATGTTTCAAAAAGTCACTTGACCCGGGTAACTTTTTGAATTCAATCTAAATTGAGTAGTTGAAGTTAGTAGGCTTATTTGGTCCAATTTTGATTATATCAAAATAAACACGAAAATATATAAATTGCATAAATGAGAGTCCATTCTTAGGTACAATTTTCCATCATTACAGTACTTTATATGGAAGAATTGGAGGTCATAAATGTAATTTGGTCCTGAAAGAGAGTTGAAGTGTGGTTTCTTTACTTCAGACTTGTACCTAATAAAAATAAAGCAACGGAAGTAGTAAATAGTCAATAAATATTGAATTTTTACAACAATTGTAATAGCAGGGATTGTATCTACCCAAATTAGAAGTGATAGATTGGGATTAGCATTAGTAAATCAATGTCATAATAGCAATAGCACTTAGACTTATATACCGCTTTATAGTGCTTTACAGCCCTCTCAAAGCAGTTTACAGAGTCAGCATAATTGCCCCCAACAATTTGGGTCCTCATTTTACCCACCTCAGAAGGATGGAAGGCTGAGTCAACCTTGAGCCTGGTGGGATTCGATCTGCCAAATTGCAGTAGGAGTAGCTTGCAGTACTGCACTCTAACCACTGTGCCACCGAGGCTCCTGCTAAATATATTTCACCTCTAAATGTAATGTAGCATCTATGGTCTACCTAGCACAAAATAGTCTGGCTACTCTTAACATATTTTAGTAAAATAGATAATTAACTAATATTTTAAAAAGGGGCACAATGGCTCAGCGGTTAAAGATTCAAGACCTGCATGACGAGGTGAGCTCCCATTATTTGCCCTGGTTCCTGCCAACCTAGCAGTTCAAAAGCATGCAAATTCAAGTAGATAAATAGATATTACTTTGGTGGGAATATAACAGCATTCTGTGTGCCTTGGTATATATTCATTTTGGTCACATGACCATGAAAGTGTCTTCAGTCAACACTGGCTCCCTTGGAGATGAACACCATCCCCTAGAGTCAGACTTGATTGGACAGGGTAAATCTTTACCTTTATAATGTTTTAAAGCTGTTGAAAGCCATATAGAATTTTCAGTTCATCTTTTGTCCCACAGACTCCTGTTTCTATTTGTCACTGAATTGCTGACATAAATGTTAGGGAAATCTGATTTGGTGAAAAAGTTATTAAAGCTTCTTTGGCTATAAAATTCTGAAAATGACTGCATGCATGTTTAATCTTTATTCTACTTTGAATTTTCTGTATTGTTGCTTTTTATAAGACATGCTGATAATTGAGAATAGATAACTGCCTCTTTGGGGGATTCCAGAAAATAGAACAATAACATTAACATTATTTTTTGTTTTTCTTCAGATCCACTAATACATACTATATATACATTTACTTCCCTTGCAGCAGCAAGCAGATTGTTTAACATATATTTGATTATAGGAGATATAATAACCCAACATGCTACATATCCAGTATGACAGCAAAAGGCCTACTGCACTTGAGATTGTGAAAATGTAGTTGGTACACTAAACTATTTTGAGTCCATTAAAAAAAATGACAGATGTGTTAGTGTCTGAGAATACAGGAACAGCTATACACAAGTAGTCAAACAGAAACATTCAAAGCAGATTAATATTAATAAATAAAAATAAAATGTAATTAATTGATTCTGCTGAAATAAGCACAATACCATGAACTGTAAGATTAGCAAAGTGACTTTTAAAACTTAAAGACACAGAATTCTAATTATATTTGTATAATTAATACTTACAAAATTTGGATTAGACACTCACTGATTTTTAGAAGCTGATTTTGAAATTGTTAGTGCATGAGATGAAGCTCATCTAAGAGTTTTTTCTTTCTTTCAACCTTATTGAATTTCTTTTATATAACTCTGAATGAATTGTGCTATTAAATGTGGGGAAGAAAAGGTAAGAAAAAAATAAGATTTGTTTCAGAGGGCATTAAATCCATTGAAAGCCATGACATGATCTCACCACAGTATAAAATTGGGCTGTTTTTCAGCATTTTGTATTTAGTCCACCTATTTATATTTAATGTAGCTGCAAATAGAAAGCAAGAATGTTGGACTGCTAGAGAAATGATTCATTAGAACTGTCAAAAACATCCCAAGGTTTTGCAATCCTGGCAACTTTAAAGCTCAGATGCTGAGTTCAGAATTCTGCAGTGAAATGAAATCTCTTCACTCTCTATTCCCCATCTATTAAAAATCTTTAAATCTTAGGTGGAATGGAATGATAACTACCAGAGAAGTATTTTTTCCCTGTAGCCATTTTAAGTTATATATAAAAAATCAATTTCCTATCAGCCTGCTGTAAATTCTAATTTAAGTTTATACTTGGGTTTTCTCAGGCTCAATTCTAGATTTTTCCACCAATGGCCATGTATTGCTTTTGCCTTTTTATCTACTGGAATTCTGTGTTGAACTAAGATGAATCCCAAAAATCATTGTTGGCAGACTTGCCTACCATACTGCTAGGAAATCTCCAAGTATCTTTCTTTACATCTTCGAGATTGATCAGATTCCCAGGATGGACTATGTTAGAAGATTGTCTACATAAGCCCCAAGAATGTGGACATTATATTAAGGAGCCTGGTGAAAGGAACACTTTGGGAAGCCGAGCTGGCAGTTTATCAGAATGTGTAGAAAAATGAGCTTGGTGAAGATATGCACAGAGCTATTGCTGCTTGCAGAATTTGCCTACAATTTAGTACATTTTTTATTGGCATATCTTTGTTTTGGGGCAACTTATTGCTACAATCCCACATGTTGCCTTTGAAATCCCTGAATCTGCAATTCCTGTGTGTTTCTACAGAAGAGAAAATGACTCTGTCTCTATTAAAGAAACAGATGGTTCTGGCAAAAGCTTATGTGAAAGTGCCCTACCACTTACAATCATACATGGTACATTATTTTTATCACTACCAACCAAAACCCTCTCTCTACATATGAACCCATCCCAAATTAAAACTATTTAGTGTTTAGTTATTTTTGTTGTTGTTGTTCTATAATGTGTTCGCTGGTGGATTTTGAAGGTTTAAAGAAATTGCAAACACCAAAGGAAGTAAAAGCAAACTTCACTGAATGCATGCTATTTAATTCTCTGATATTGCTTCATATGACATTGATCCTTGGGGGGAGGGTAATTTTGCTCTAAACAGCCATGGAATATGTTATGCAAAAGACTTTCCTGATCCATTTAGGTTTGTCATGTGGAAAGAAGAAGAATAACATATTACATCTCAGAGAAAACAACAATTGCTGTCTCTCAGTTGTATTTGATTGTCCTCTGCAGAGGATTACACCTCACTGAATCTTGTCTTGAGTAACAACTTCATAATTGCTTCTATACCATCTGATCCAACTTTTCATTATTTAAACACATCATGGTTCTATGGAATATAGAGTAATACAAGAATATCAACTGGATATGTGAAGAAAAAAACTGTAGTTCTCCATCAGAAAATCATATTATTCATAGCATTATTATTATTATTATTATTATTATTATTATTATTATTATTACATTTATATGCCGCCCTTCTCCGAAGACTCAGGGCGGCTTACAATTTTTTGGGATACAACCCAATGTGCTCAGCAATAGCCTTCATCCCATTGTATATGCCTGCTTATTACTAAGTGGCATTTTTACAAAGTCAGCTTTGTAAGGGGTGCATATGTGCATTTTAAGAAATAATACAAATAAAACTAAGTATTTAATAACATAAAGTCACCAACATTTATTATATTATAGTAGATGAAAAAGCTAATTCAAAAAATAAAAATAATAAATGTTGAGAAATGCTTAAAACACTTTTTTTCACTTCTTAGTAGTGCAGCCAATCAAATTATTTCATAAATACAACCTAGTGCTTGAAATCCTGAAGACAAGGAGAAATGCTTTTGCAATAAACAATATCATTATCATAAAGTAAACTTGATTAGGCTGGCTGTAGAGAAAATCAAAACTGGTTAGGAAGGCTTTCAACAAAAGATCCATTTAATGACAACTGTCAGTTTAATAAAAATCTTCTTTGCCAGTTAATGAGCTACAAGGTCAAAAAATAAAATGTGAAACATCAAATAAAGGGATGAAATAAATGCTGATTCCTTTATTATACTATCAAAAGATATGAATATGAATTTGTATCTATATAAATGCTAGATAAAATAGATAAATGCTATATAAAGTATTCAGGTTTTTTTAGTTGATCAACAACATATTGAAGAGCTCTGATGAAGGGCCAAGGGTCAAGGCCATATATTCTACACTATATAGAATGTTCTTTACACAGTTGTGAAAGTTAACTAGTAGATGTCCTATAATAAAAGCATTGTTTTAAACCTATTTTGAGAAGTACCAAACTTCTCAAGCGTTTCATAAACAGTGAGAGGTGGATGTGTGAACAAGTCAAATTTCTATTGTATCATTTAAAAAGTCCCTTTTTATGACCCTGTAATCCCTTAATTCAGGATAGAGTCAGGGCAACTGAATGGACATAAGTATCTGCTGGCCAGCTGCCATTTTTGAGACCACATGGAGATCACAGCAGATATTTTTTTTCTAGGTGCTCTAGAAGAAAAATATCTACCATTACCTAGGATTGAACACTCAACTTTCCAAGTGGGAGGCAAGTGTCTTCAGCACTAGGCCACAATGCCACTCTAATATACTAATAATAATAGTTTATTGTATCATTAAAATACATTAAAACCTATGCTCTAAGCCAGGGACAACATACACCCAGCAGGTGACATGGTCTGCCAAGCAGTCTTGTGTAACCCAGCAGGATTTTTTAAAAGTAATTCATTGCTGCCAAGCACCACTGCCACCAGGAAGAATCTGCTGCCACTAGGTTTTTGCCATCATTTCCACCCCAGAAAATACAGATGTCATGAACACCATCACTCCATTGCTGTTACTGTACTACCAGCTGTTGAGCAGCTGATTGGCATGCCATATATTCCTTTGTGTCCCACAGTTTTTTTAACAGGTATTAATCTGGCTCTTTCCTGTCTATGAGTTGTGCTGGCCTTCTCTAAACTATTCCTTCTGGATGAATCAGGAAAACAATGAATAAAGTCTGACTCAGTGTGACTGTCAAAAATGACAGGGGTTACAGTCTCCATACTAGGATAATTTAATGATAAATTACAGAAAGCTAGACCAGAGAAGCAAGCAAATATTGACTATATATTTAGATATTTCTGGATATTTTCCAGAATCTAAGCATATGTTGTATCAAACAAATCACATAAATAGTTATAGTGATAGATATCATTTAGGATAGATACTGTATATTCTTAAAGACCAAAGCTTTCAATGCCTCAGTCTTGCTATTACCTTCAATACCAAATGGTATTTAGCTCCTATTATTTCTTGCTAGTAAACATAAGCAAGGAGCATTTATTTGTCTGTCTGTCCATCACTGTTTTTCCTAGAGAAATGATTGTTAAGAAGTATCTGAAAATAAAGCACTGAATTTGTCTGCACCAAATTAGCTTCTGTCTAGTGACTTGTATGTTCTGCCAATTTTCCTTTTGCCCCAGTTGCATATATTTAGAGGATTTCTTAAGGGACCAGTGGGAGATGAGGGTGGGTGTTGTGCTTATATAATACCATGGGATATCAACTGGAAACTGCTAAATCTGTGTGTACATATTGCATGAAATTCATAAGGAATCCTTGCTTACATAATTAACACTCTTACGTTACTTGAAATGATAAAAAAAATGCACCACCTTAGATTACTAGTGAACAGTAGAGTATGTAAAATAATACAATAAATACTATACATAAAATGCACACATAATTGTTAGTTTTTAAGGGTTATCACTATACTATCCTTAGTAGGTTTACCATTTCATTCGATAGTGTACCATTTGGGGTTTTTTTCCTGCTTGTATCAAGCAAACAATGTTATTTCTCATCTCAACCCAGCTAAGTTTGTTTTGTCCTGTTAGCTGATAAACCAAGAAATGGCCAGTTCAGAGACATTAGGTATCTCTCTTGGTTTTCCTCAGTGAGCTGCCAGATTCTCAGTCAAGAAATCTATAGTTATATTTCTTTCTAATTGTGTGGTATAATGGTAAATAGCTACTCAATTTTATCAATTTAATATAATGTGAATGTGGAAGTTTCAATCAGCAAAAGTTGGTTTTGATCAGAACATAACAGGAGTATCTATCCAAAGCTTCTTTTTCTTTCTTCTATATCAAAGGGACTAATTAGTTGATCACCAGTCATGGAGAACTTATGCCTCTCCAAATTTTCTTCAATGCAATCCCTAGCATCCTTCTCCACTGAGATAGAGCTGCTGGAATACCTAAAGGGTTACAGCTTCCCCATAAAGACAGGTAGTTTTGCAAGCACCACAGACCCGTATCTGTTAGAATAGCAATTTAAAGGGGCTATTATCTTATTCAGCAGGAACTCACCGAAAAAGAATTCTCAATCTGATAAGCCAAGCAAAGCCATTTCAGCAGCTTTAGAACAATATACCTGTGTGTAGAGGTCTGCTACATCCTGCTGTCTCTGAATCTCCAGACCAATTTTTTTTTCTGATGACACCACTGTTGAAAAAGACATTAAAAGAATGGAAGCAACTAAAAACTGCAGTCAACTATCATGCAGAGCACAGTGCTTTGTAACAGAAAAAAATAGAGAAAGTAATGAAAGTAGAAAGGAAAGGGAACAATGGGTTATTTATCAAATCCCTTTAGAACTGTGATTAGATGATTCAAAAATCTGAAACTTATAGAAGAATTCAACAGAAGGGATTTTCTAGTTTTTTGTCATTAGATCCCATGTGGTTTATGCATCAGATCCCTGATATTATCCCATAGAAAGGCATGTAAAACAACATTATGATGCCAAGTAACGCTGCCCTTAAAAACTTGCGATCAGAGTGAACACCAGCCAAGAAGTTCTATACCCAAAGCTTCCTTGGTTAAACAAAAAACCATTGTCACAGTCTAATCCCCCTTTTTCCCCCAGAGAATGGTCAGGGAGATTGGCCAATTCTTTCACCTTTTCCTCTCTTATCATTGCCCCCAAGTGGGTGATGGACTTATACACTTTAATGCCTTTTTTATTGTAGAACATTTTAACATTTTTGTGGTATAATGGCTTATTGGTGAAGATGCTGGGCTTATTAGCTAAAAAGCCAAAAGTTCTAAAGCATGAAAATATGAGTAGGTAAATAGAGATATGGCTATCAATAGGTACCACTTCAGTGGGGAGAAAACAATGCTCAGTGACACCATTGCTAGCCACATCACCAACCACGGAAACATCATCAGACAGTGCTGGCTCAATGCTTTGAAATGGAGACAAGTGCCACTCCTTATAGTTGGCAATGACTAGTGGAGTAAAATTCGCAGGGACTCCTTTCCTGTTTGCTTTCTTTTTAACATTTACTATGATTTTCCATGGGAGGGGTACAATGTACTCCTTTCTTTGATAATGAAACCAAATTGATTTTTGTATTGACCACATTAAGGTCAAACATGAATGGTTATCTCACAGAAAAATGTTTAGCTACCTCAGATGATGAGCCAAGAATTATTTATTTATTTAGCAAATGGCAAAAATGTTAAGAAAACATATCACAATTGCATTCCTAATGAACAAATATGAAACTATTTACTCTGTTTATATATTCAAAGGTAACCAATATATGATGGAATTGCATACAGACTGTCTCCGGAGTTCCCTTGATAGGCGTTTAGAGGGCATTGTTCCACCATGTGACAGACTGTCTTCTTTGGAGCACATTCCAGAGTTTTTCCCATTTACAGAGGAGGCTAGCGTACCTGCCATGTTGAGTCCTAATCCTATTAAGGATTGACTAGGTTTGACAAAGTAGATTGAATCCTTTTGGTTCAGCTATGAAGCAGGGAATGTTGTACACTATGGAGGAGCAATAGAGGACTACTCATGCATCCAGGCTTGAAGTTGAAGTGAAGTTGCTATCTAGCAAGTTTCTAGCTGTCCTAAAGGGTGGGTGTCTGGAGTGAAGCCTTTTATTAATAGCATCAGTAATATCTGCATTGATTGACAGATACTATACTCTCTCAGTAGAGTAGTATTATTATATTATAGAATAATATTTAGATTCATGGTACTACTCAGATGATAAGCCAAGAATGAAAATATGGGAAAGAATATATTGTTTAATTACTTACACATTTCAGTTTCTCGATCAAAACCATGCAGAGTAATTTTTTCTGTTGCAAAATTCTAAAACTTTGATCCTGAGACACTGCTTTAGCAAGTGATGGCTTTTGCACTCACTAGCCTATAAAAACGTTTGTTTCACCAATTATTGTTTTGCCTACACTAGTCATGGCTAGTATACTGCTAATGACTTGCAACTGCTAACATTTCATTCAAAATTAATATTTGACCAATTGTTTTCTCTTAATAGTTAATAACAAAAAGTATAAAATAATACAATTGCTTAGTATCCTACAAAAAGTCCTACAAAATATTTTATATGTTAATCCACATGCTGTAGAGATCACATGTCCAAGAAATAAAACTCAGAAAATTGCTTTCTTCTTACTGCCATCAATTTTCTTTGGCTAAAGAACTACAAGAACTTTACAGCATATCCCAAAATGTGGAGGATTAAAGGATTCATTGGATTTCAAAGAAAATATGTGTGGTTTACGTAAGTTAGCTACATGTCTTTGCAGTTTTGTTCTATAAACATATCCAACTTTTTGTGACCTGATGGACATCATGTTGCCAGGACTGAGACTGTCAACAAATGTTTTCTTACTATAAGCTCATGCTACATCATCAGGGATCATATCTAGCTGCCTTCTGTCGGTCTCTTTTTCAAGTGTCTTTTATTTTTCTTCAGGGTCTTTACAAATAACTCATTTGTTCACATGAATGTGACCGATGTATTGAAGCTATACTTTATTTCCCTTGAAATCAGTGGAAAAATTAATTATAACTAACTTAGAGGTGGTTAATTTACTGCAGTGTTTGGTCAGGATTGAGAAAAATACCAACTGTGGACAGGGATCTCCACAGGGTGGGCATCAGTCAATCAGTATGATGACCACAACATGTGATCAAAGCCCTGCTCTTTTTATACAAGTTATATTGGGTACAAGTTCACATATATCACATAGTTATGATTGCCACCTGACTTTTTTCTTTTACTTCCTCCCTGGGCAAACCCCTGCAAATTAACTCTGCCTAATGAAAGCAATATGCATCCAGCATTTGCAGTTGTTTCTATTTCTTAGAGTTGGTTGTACATCTAGTTAAGAGGTACAGAAACTATACTTGCAACATTATAGGTAGCTATGATAATACGAGGCAGAATTACCTGGGCAATTAGGCTCTTCTGGTATCCAACTTGGAGTTGAATGTACATTTTCAATCTTCCTTTCCTCACTCATACACAGTTCTTTATGCCAGTTCGGCAGGCTGCTAGAACATAAATTGCAGGCTATAAATCATTCACAGCCAGAGATAAACATGCTCAAGTTGTTTCACTGTTAGTATAAAACATGCAGCCTTTGAAAATATCCTTTCAGAGTATCTTGAGGTTTGAATGTGCTCAGGTCCAACAGGTCAAGCATGGATCAACAAACAATCAGATGGTGAATCTGAAGGAAAGGCAAGAGTCATGGTGAGGCAAAGATGTGTTAAATCAATGTACATGGAGGCCACAGCTGAAGTTTCAAGAGGGAGATAAGCCATAGTCAAATTCTGCTTAGTGCATAAGTGAATTACAGTAACCATGAATTGCCAAATCTGCTATCCTTTTAATTAGCCTCTGTCTGTGCCTACGACTGAATAGTTGAACCTCTGAATCTGAGAGACTGTCACTGGGGGTAGTTGGAGGGTCCTGGGAACTACCTGGATCTGCTAAAGGTGGAGTGGGGACTATTGGCTCTAGTACTGCTGCATCTCCAACAACAGGACTGTTACTATAAGATACTTGGGCTCCAGCCCAACCTCCTGTCTTCCACTAATGACTATGCTAACCCATCAGTAGAGAAAAACCACACTCTGAGAACATCTTTCTGCATTTACTGTTTCAGATGTACTAGTGATTTTATCAATGGTCCATTCTCTGAGATCACTCCAATGAGATTCTCATATTTAGCAGCTGGAATTGTTAGTTAGTCCACAACTCCCAAAAAACTCATCTGAGTATTCATTTGGTATTATTACAATTATCCATTTAATTTTCTCATATGTAGCAATATTATAAATATGCAAAATATACCCCTTTCCCTTTTATCTTCATCTGAGTGTAATGTTTAAGAGTTAGACCAAGCTTGGACTTCTGGCTGGCTGTCAAAGGGAAGGGATGTGCGAGCAGAAGACTCTGCGGAGCACGGACCTTCATTCTCTGGTCACAGGGGCTTCACAGAGTCCAAAAGGGGCTTGGAGGGTCCCTGAAGGAGAGGGGTCCCCCAGAGGGAAGTTTCAGATGGCGGTCTGTGACAGATTCGGGGGTGAACCTAGAACGAGTGGCGGAGGAGCGGGGCGCCAGCAATGGCTACCCTCGGGTGCTGACAGCTAACAGCCGACCATGCTAGTGGTGACCAAGCAGAACTAGGTATAGCTTCGTGAGTTTAAAGATCATCCAACAAGCAAAAAACTTTTTGAGAACTATTTTGACACCAATAATAACTTTGAAATATTTAAAGATAGGATAAACAGCTCCGATTTGAAAGGGTGGTTGAGCGGCGAGATCCATGGTGAGCAGAAGAATTGAAAGGAAGGGAAGATAAAAACGCTAGAAGGAGAAGAGGCTTAGATAACTGATTAATTATACGCTGTTATATGCTGTTCTAAGAAGAAGATGTTTATTATTTTGGGTCGGATTGAAACAGATGTACTTATGAAATAAAGACCTGCCTCCCCCTTTGTCTGAGTAAAAGATAGCAGCGGAGTTGATTCAAATGGACGCTGCGGACTCTTTACAAATCAACTTTTTTTACATGAAAGTTTGGGGAAGCGATCCAACTCAAGATTAAAGGAGAGAGGATTTAACAAATTGGGAGATAAGCGACAAATAGGTTTGGATTTTATTCTACTTATTTTATCTACTGGAGCCAATCTAAGCAAGGGAAACCGTCGAGTCATACAGGAAACTTTCTATCCTATTAGAACCGGAAGGCAACAATCTACTGAAAAGGAGGAAACTAGAGAAAGCTGTATAGAAACTTCATGAGTCACACTGTAGCATGAAAGAACTGGACTGAAGAGTGACATATTATATTTTCTTTTCGGTTTTACCCCTTTCTTTCAGACTCTACCTCCCTCCTTTTCTTTCTTTCCTTTGATGTCCCCCCCTACCATATCTCCCCCTGCTTTTTTTCTTCTTTATTAATTCTTTGTGTTTAGAAGATTTTTTCACTACTATTTAAATATTTACTTACTTCAAATACAGAAAATTACTGAAGCACATAACTGATATTTAATTTAGAATTGCAACAGCTGATCTAAGAGTAAAGTATTTATAATTGTTTATATGTTAAAGGCATTAGAATATTTAGAATAATTAATATTTAGAATAATTAATTAATGATTAATTTCACCATTACTATTTATATTTATTGACACTAATGAAATTGTTGGGATTTGATTAGATATAGAACACTTTAGTCACAGTCTTTACTTTAGACACGAATATAGATACAGATTTAGATATACCTTTTTTTCTTTTTCTTTTCCCCTTCTTGTGAACCTATAGGAAGGAAGTGGAGAGAGAGGGGAGGGTTGGGGAGGGAGAAACAAGGGGAGAAGATAAACTTTAACTACCATAGTGGGGAAGACAGTGGGTAAACTCTGGAAAATGATGAGCACCACTAATGTTTCGAGGACTGGCACAGTTAGGAAATTACCTACTCAATCAGTGACTACTACAATGGTGCTGAGTCCATCTATGCAAAGGGCAATTGATGAGATGTTGCCAAAAGAGCGCTCTAATTCTTCGAAAGACTTACAGAGTTTACTGCTAGGCATGCAGGAAATGATGATTAAGAACCATGAGGAGGTTGTAAGTTGTGCGCATGCCCAAGATGCCCCAGGACGGTGAGAGGGCTCCGTGGGGTGAATGTTAGTCTGCCGAAGGGTGCCGTTGGAGTTTGCCTGGCTCCCCTTCTTCTTGCCTGGATTGTGTGGGAGAGTCTGGGCTCGAAGTTGGGCTGTTTGGGCTACCTGTGAGTTGACTGGGTGATCGCTGAGCTTACGCTCAGGCTCGTGCTCGGTGATCGTCCCAGCCAGGAAATGGCGGCTGCCGGTGGTTCCGGGTTGAGATTTCGGCAGTCCGGTGGCTTTCGGCGGCTTTTGGCGACTTTCAGCGGCTGCATGGACTTTTTTGCAGCGCTGACTGGAGCGACGAGCTGGACAGCCGAAGTGGGAGTGGAATTTGGTCTCTTTGTTGGTGGCAGCTGGAGCAGCAGGGGCAGCGAAGTCTGCTGCCTTGATGAGGGCTCCGGCTGTGATCTCTATCAATAAAGAAGGCTACGATGACGGCGATGTTGGCGGAGGCAGCAACCATTGGAGGAGGATTCTGACCATGGGGTGAGCTTTGTAGCCTTGGCGGCCAGGCAGTTTGCAAGACTGCGGAGGCTGCATTGGCCAGGACTATGGCACTAGTGGCGGCGATCTTGAAGGCTGCCACTGTGGACCCCTGGGCCAGCCAGCGAGCCCTCGAACTGGTTGGGGGGTGTTCGTGGTAGCCCAGGCCCCTGAACAGTGCTGCTGTTATTCCCTTCCTGGTGGCTGGTTTGAACACAACCAGGAACGCTGGTTCCATCAGGCGTGGACCGGATCGGGTGGACTGCTATTGGCCTAGCAGGGGGTGGACTGGCTACCCTCCGATTTGCAGTGGTCTGAGGAAGGAGGTGCTGGGAGTCTGGCCATTGTTATCTGGGATGAGTTTGATCCTGTTTCCGAGGATGAAGTGGACAGGATTATGCGGCGAATGAGTTCCACCACATGTTTATTGGACCCGTGTCCCTCCTGGTTGACATATGCCGCCAGGGAGGCCACCTGTGGTTGGCTCCGGGCAGTTGTTAACACTTCTCTAAGGGAGGGTGTCTTTCCCGCCGCCTTGAAGGAGGCGGTGGTGAGGCCCCTTCTGAAGAAGCCTGCCCTGGACCCGACTGTGTTAGATAACTTTCATCCAGTCTCCAACCTTCGCTGGCGAAGGTTGTTGAATGTGGTGGCTCAACAGGTTCCTTTTCCTGGATGAAGCGGACTACCTAGATCCGTATCAATCGGGCTTCCGACCCAGTTACAGCACGGAGACGGCATTGGTCGCGCTGATGGATGATCTTTGGAGGGCCCAGGACAGGGGTTTTTCCTCTGTCCTGGTCCTATTAGACCTCTCTTCGGCTTTCGATACCATCGACCATGGTATCCTTTGCGTCGCTCGGGGCTGGGAGTGGGAGGCACCGTTCTTCGGTGGTTCTCCTCCTACCTTTCGGGGCGATCACAATCGGTGTTATATAGCGATTTATATACAGAAGTAAACCACGCAACAGAAGACCAATTTCAAAAGTACTTAAAAAATGTTGACTTTATAGAAATTTCAGATGAGGATAAAGAATCTCTAAATCAAAACATAACTTTACAGGAAGTATATGGTGCCATTAATAAACAAAAAAATGACAAAGCTCCGGGGCCAGATGGCTTACTGGCTGAAATTTATAAAACACAACAAGAAACTCTAGGAATAGAAATGTTAAAGATTTTCAATGAAGTTTTAGACAAGGCGACATGTCCCCAATCCTGGCAAGAAGCAAGAATATCTATTATCCCTAAAACAGGTACTGATTTGATAGACCGGCAATTATCGACCAATCTCCCTTCTCAATGTGGACTATAAAATCTTTATGACTATTTTGGTGGAAAGATTTAAAAGAATACTCAATAAATTTATCTCTACTGATCAAAATGGCTTCCTCCCACAAAGACACCTTAGAAATAACATTAGGGTAGCATTAGACGTATTAGAATACTATGAAGACCGTAGTGCAGAGCAAGTCGCACTACTGTTTTTAGATGCTCAAAAGGTATTCGATAATGTGAAATGGGAGTTCATTTTACATCAAATTAAACATTTGAATTTAGGACCCAAATTTATAAATGCAATTACGGCTATTTACCAAAGACAAGAAGCTTCAATTTTAATTAATGGGGGACTCACAGGAAAATTTCAAATACAGAAGGGAACTAGACAAGGATGCCCTTTGTCACCATTGTTGTTCATTATGACTTTAGAGGCCTTAATAAGGACGATTAAACAAGAAAGTGATATAAAAGGATTAAAAGTAAAAAAGGAAGAGTTCAAATTACAAGCATTTGCTGATGACCTATTTTTTATTCTAGAAGAACCACAAACTTCTGATCCTAAACTACTACAAAAACTGGATGAATTTGGTCTTGTAGCGGGACTAAAAATTAACAAAAATAAAACTAAAATGATCACAAAGAATATGACAAACAAACAGAAAGAATTACTGGCCGCAATAATGGGCATTGAGATTGTTGAAAAAATAAAATACCTAGGAATTATCATATCAACCAGACATACTACACTTAAGAAAGATAACTACGACCCCCTTATTAAACGAATAATGGAAGATTTAAGAAGATGGAACAATTTAAACTTATCCTTAATGGGCAGGATAGCCACGATAAAAATGAATATCCTACCAAAAATTTTATTTCTCTTCCAAAATGCCCCTATAATACTTAAAAAATTGTTTTTTGACGGGTTGAATAAAATAATATCAAATTTTATCTGGCAAAAGAAAAGGCCGAGGATTAAATTAAAATTACTACAGGACGCCACGGAGAGAGGGGGGTTCAGTCTACCAGACTGGGAACTGCATCATAGCGCTGCAATAATGACCTGGGTAAAAGATTGGATCAATCACACAAACACAAGAATATTAACACTAGAAGGATACAACCTCCAGTCAGGGTGGCACGCCTTTCTCGGACAAGACAACATAAAGGGACATAGCTACGTGCAAAAACATAAAGTCAGACAGATACTTTTATATACTTGGTTTAAAATTAAGAAACAAATGTATATCCAAACCCCAATTTGGCTATCGACATTAGAAGCCCTGATGCATCCGCATTTATTAAGATACAACAAAATTATTACTTATGAAGAATTATTAGATGCAAAAGGTGGTTTACAAACTAGACAACAGCTGACTGCACAAGGAATAGAATTGGAATGGTGGGCCTATCTGCAACTTCAATCTAAATATGCAAAAGACAAAAAGGAATTGGGCATTAGTAAAACTAGGACCGAATTAGACGAAATTTTGTTGGGACCGGATGAAAAGATGATCAAAAAAATTTATCAGGTATTATTAGAAGCCAAATTAGAAGAAGAAATGGTAAAAGAAACAATGATACTATGGATGAGAGATTTTGGTTATAACATAAATTTGGACGATTGGCGAAACATCTGGATTAGAAATAAAAAAATAACTCTAGCAATTCCATACAAGGAAAATCTATATAAATTATTTTATAGGTGGCACATAACACCAACAAGACTAGCTAAAATAAACAACAAATTTTCACCTACTTGTTGGAAATGTAACAAAGAAAAAGGCACTTACTATCATATGTGGTGGCGTTGCAGAAAGGCCAGGAATTTTGGAATCAAATACATAAATGGCTACAAGAATTTTGTGACGAGGAGATATATTTTACACCAGAATTTTTTTACTTGGAATCACAAATAAGAAATACCGAAAGACACTTTTTATTTAATGACTCATACTGTTACAGCGGCAAGGATGGCTTTTGCACAAAACTGAAAAACACGAAACTCCAACGGAAGCAGAACTAATAAGGAAAATTACTGCGTGAGATGGACAAATTGACTATGGAAATTAAAAACAAGGAAGAAACGGATTATTATAAAATATGGAACAATTTTTATGGATGGCTTGATAGGAGAAAGATCCAATAGCTCTTTCTGAATTGGACTTGATAAACAATGGACAATGAGTGACACGAGCTCAGCAATACCTGTTCAAACTTAATGTATGTTTTATGCTTGGTTATGTGTTGTTTACGTTTATGTCTGTTTATGTGTCATTATACAATAAAAATTTTATTTAAAAAAAAAAAGAGTTAGACCAAGCAAAATTGTTTTGCTTTTTAAAAACTTAGTTAAATAAGAAGTTTCAGTTAAGTGTTGGAACTTGATGCACATTACAAAAGCCATTATCTTAATCTAAAGCTGAAAGCGGGAAGATAAGTAGTAAGGAAAAGGAAGACGGGTATAAGGAAAGGTTCTTGGAAATTTTCCAAAGATATTTTAGGCACAAAGGGATGTTTCTCTTTTACCACCCATGGTAATCTTGATTCTTGATCTTTTTAGGACATAACTGGATCAAGAAATTATGCTGGTAGAACAGGAACTAATAGGCTAATCAAGTTTCAGAGCTTTTTTCTGGTGTAGCTTTTTTAAAAATCTGTAGAGAATGTTGTCATCTTTCTAGATCAGGGATCCCCAGTCGCCAGGCTGTGGCTTGTTCAGAACTGGGCCGTGAGAGTGGCTGGCCAACACATGTGCGCGAACGCACAGCTTGACTTGAGTGAGTGGCAGGCCAGGACACATGCACAGAGCTTAAATTGGGTGAGCAGTGGGCTGATGTGTATGTATGCCCACCACTTGTACAGGCCGGTTCCTCTTTCCCCACCTGGCCACTAAGCTGTCAAGTTTGGGAGCCACTGTTCTAGATAACTTATTTCCATTTGATCTTTCACCATTTCTTATACAGATCATTCTGATAATTTTCCTTTGCTCTCTTCAACATTTCCATGAATGTGGGACTGCCACTGGCTGTCTTTATTAGCATCTTAATTTTGCATCTTTTCCCTACTGGCAGTTAATGGTTGATTGCAATTTTTTGCTTGCCTGGCTTCTGAGCCTTATGCTATCTTTCTACACATATTATTGTATGTGATTAGCTATCAAATTCTTGCAGAACATTGTTTCTCCTGCTAAATCTAAGGAAAGAAGTAGGGGTGTCCAAAAAAGACAAAATAAGAAGTCATGCTACCTAAAAATAAACAACAGAAAAGCTTCAGGTTTAATATGTGAGTATAAGCAATGGCTCTAGGACACTGCATCATTCTTCAAACAATGGAAATTTTTAAATTTATGAACATTATTATTTATGACCCAGAAAAGATTTTTTTCAACCTGATATCCTGTAGATAAATTGGATTCTAGACTATAGAATCATGATCCTGGAAAAGTCTCACTCACTTAAGCAATTCCTATCCACAAGAGTTAGTTCATAAGAACTTCGTTTTGAGAGTTGACAAAATTGCTCCTTGATGATAACTCTTAAAAGTCAGTCATGTGTAGTGCATATTTTATAAATTGTTAGCTCAAGGTAATAATTTCATTTCAACCATAATATGTGATATGAACATTAAGTTAAAATAATAATTTTGAATCACATGCATATGGAGATTCATTGTATTTTTGTATTCTTATTTGTTAAGTTTGCATGAAGAGTCAGACGCGAAGAGCTTCAGTGAAGAGTTTATTAGTGACTACAGTTCGAATGGACCCATCTTGGCTGGGCTATGGCTGCTACTTATAGCCAGCAGCCGCAGTTGCCAGCCAATCAGAGTGCAGGGTTTTCCGCTTTTCAAACCAATCATATTTGACATTTTACAAGAACAATTCAAACTAAACCAATGACATTCAAACCTACATACATAACACCCCTCCCCACTAGGTTAAGTCCATACCAAACCCCAACCTATCTAATGTATTCTTTTAAATAGGTGGGGGTCTTACGTGTACGTTGAGACCTTCATGGTTCAGAAGTTTTAACATTCTCACCCAGTGAGATAGGAAATGTGTCTGCTGACATTTCCCTACTGGGACTTCCTGTGAAAGAAGACCCTGTTTGATTGTTAGAATCTGGTCTCTCCTCCCAACCCATCTCCAGCCCAATGTCAGCACCCAAGTCAGGTAGTGAGGTAGAATCTTCCACTTCTAAGGATGGATTTTGGCATTGTGACAGGTTTTGGAATGGTTCCTGTCATAATGGCTTGTTACACATGGGATGGATTCTTGCTTGCTGATTATCCTCCTGCTCCTCCCCTTCCCCACTAGAATTGATATCAGGTGAGGGAACTAGAGAGGAACAAGTGCGATGTTCCTGAGAAAACGTGATGAAGGTGGTCAATGGGAAGACCTAAGTTTCCTACCTGTTATGTGTGTAGGAAATGTTATTGGTTTATTTGAACTGTCTTGTAAAATGTCAAATGGTATTGGTTTAAATAGTCGGGAAGAAACCCTGCACTCCCATTTAGCAGCTACGGCTGCAGGCTATAAAGCAGCCGTAGCCTTACCGGATGGGTCCATTCGAGCTGTTGTCATAATAAAGCTTTTGCTGGAACTCCTCGTCTGACTCTTCATGCAAACTTAACACTGGCGGGATGGGATTTCCCTGAAGAGAAGCGGCGACGAACAAGCAACAGAGTGAGATGGCTGCGCTGAACACCCCAGCACCGTTCGATCCGGCGGAAGACTGGGAATCGTATGCAGACCGGTTCCACATGTTCCTGGAAGGGAACGATCTCGCCGGCATCGAGACGGAAGAGGCGGTCTTTCTCACACACTGCGGTCCGGCAGTCTTCAAAATGGCGGGCGTTGGCGGGAGCAGAATTGAAGGTAATGGAATGGCCGAATTAGAAAGACTTTAAGAGCCCATTACGCCCCACAAGTATCGTGCCTCATTAAGACACGAATTTTACCGTCGGGATCAAGGGGATAGCGAGAGTGTTAATGACTTTGTGGCAAGCTTAAGGGACATTGGGGTGCTTGTGACTTTACCAACGTAGAAGAGGCCATGCGTGATCGGGTTTGGGCCTTAAAGATAAGATCTTACAAAGCAAACTGTTAATGAAACCAAAAATCACGCTTAAAGAGGCTATTGAAGAGGCTGTTTCAGCAGAAGCCACCAAGTCCTCAGCTGCGGCCATGAAAAGATTAACAAGGCCTCGAGCCAGACCTCAAGCCATTCTGATGGGGAAAAATCCTCAACAACTCATTGCAAACAAATAGACTCTGATTCGGATAGCAGTGAGGAAGAAGAGGGGATTTTAAGCTCAGAATGGAGAAGAAAAGAAAGACTCTGAGAAAAACAGGCAAGGATTCTATTGCAGAGGATGTGGGGGCCACCACCGCACTGAATGCAAGTTCTTTGACTCCATTTGCCTACGTTGTGAGAAACGGGTCATATAGCCAGAGTCTGCAAATCATCCAGAACTCCACCATTTAGGAAGAAATTTCCTGAGGAAGATTTTAAGCCCAACAATTTAATTGGAAAAATGGGGCGAAATTTAAAAGCAAATGGCAAGAGTGAAACTCACCAAACAATAACCATTGGTCATTCTTCACATTTAAATAGCAGAAAAGTACATGTGAAGGTGTTTATTGAAGGGAGACCGTGCCACATGGAAGTGGACTCAGGCTCTTATTTATCTATGGTGTCATGGGACACTATCCACAGACTCTTTCCAAAAATTCAGAAAAACATTTCCAGAAGCAAGCACTGACCCTCAAAGACTACCAAGGGAACAAGATTCCAGTAGTTGGAGCGAGGAATTCAACGTGCAGTTTAAAGGCCACACCAAGCGTTTGCCACTGACCATCGTGGACAAGGATCGCCCAAGTTTGCTGGGACTTGAGTGGTTCAAGCCACTTGGCATCGAGGTGACTGGCATCCATCACGTGAGCAGTTCTGACTGGGAAGAGTCCTTGAAGTCTGAGTTTCCAGAGGTCTTCAGCGAAGGACTGGGCAAGTATATGGGGACCCCTATTGCTTTCAGTTTAGACCCCAAGGTGCCCCAATTCGTTTAAAGCCCAGGAGGGTTCCATTTGCTTTAAAGGAAAAATTGATGCACAATTAGATAAGCTCATCGCCCAAGGGGTTTTGGAACCTACTGACCACTCCAGATGGGAAACACCCATAGTCACACCAGTCAAGGCTGATGGGTCAGTGAGAATCTGTGGTGACTACAAGGGGACACTTAACCATGCGCTGCAGCAGAGCGCATACCCTGTACCTGTTGTGCATCATCTGCTCCATTCCCTTGGCAGGGGTACAGTATTTGCTAAACTGGACTTAGCTCAGGCATATCAACAATTAACAGTTGATGATGCCACTGCAGAGGCACAAACAATTGTGACTCATAGAGGTGCCTTCAAATGTAAAGACTACAATTTGAGTAAGCGTGGCACCTGGCATTTTTCAAAGTCTTATGGAAAGAATGTTGCAAGGACTGCCAGGGGTAGTGCCTTATTTTGATGATGTGTTAATCTCTGCTGAGAATGACACTCAGCTTCAAGAGAGACTCAGAGAAGTCCTTACCAGATTCAGAAAAGCAGGTTTGAAAGTCAAGGAAGACAAATGCACTCTCAAAACAGACAGAGTTGAGTTCCTGGGGTACATGATTGATAAACAGGGCATCCACCCCACTGATGCCAAGGTTAAAGCGATCAAGGAAGCCCCTAAACCTCGTTGCAAGTCAGATCTGCAAGCCTTCCTTGGCCTTATTAACTTTTATCACATGTTTCTACCTCACAAAGCATCTATTGCTGAACCCTTACATCGTTTACTTGATAAGAAGGCTGCTTGGATCTGGGGCGGAAGGAACAGTCAGCATTTAACAGTATTAAGAGACTAATCACGTCTGATGCTGTGTTGATTCAATTCTCTGAGAATTTGCCTGTTGTTCTGACTTGTGATGCATCCCCTTTTGGAGTGGGAGGGTTTTGAGCCACAGGCTTCCCAATGGCCGGGAAGCCCCAATTGCATTTTACTCTGCACGCTGTCCAAAGCAGAGAGGAACTACAGCCAATTGGACAAGGAGGCCTTAGCAGTTGTTGCAGCTGTTAAGAAATTTCATGAATATCTGTATGGCAGGTCATTCACCATTGTTACAGATCACAAACCTTTGCTTGGCATCGTGGCAGGAGACAAACCTACACCTATTATCCTGTCACCAAGAATGCTGAGGTGGACTGAATTTCTTGCAGCCTACTCCTACAAACTGATTCACAGGCCTGGCAAGGACATTGGACATGCTGATGCACTGAGTCGTTGCCCACTACCTTGCCACAAGGAGGACTTTGAACTTGAGACTCACACCTTTTTCCTGGAGACCGTTGCTAAGCTTCCAGTCCATGCTGCTGAGATTGCCAGAGAATCTGCCAAAGATGCTGTGTTGGCACCTGTTATGGGCTGGATTAAGAAAGGTTGGCCTCTTCAAGATCTACCTCACTTTGCCCAACCTTTCAAATCCAGGCAAACTGAATTATCTGTATTAAGAGGATGTATTTTGTGGGGTAACAGGGTGGTTATTCCTGCAAAACTGCAAAGGAGGTTTTGGAAATGTTACATGAGGGTCATCCTGGGATTGTAAGGATGAAAGGTTTGGCCAGGAGTTATGTATGGTGGCCAGGTATTGACAAAATGGTTGAAAACTGGGTTGCCTCTTGTCCCAATTGCCAGGTAGTCAGGCCTGCCCCACCTCACGCCCCCACACAGGAATGGGAATGTCCTAGGGGCCCATGGTCTAGAATCCACATTGATTTTGCAGGCCCTACAAGAGGGCACACGTTTCTAGTAATTGTAGATGCATACTCCAAATGGCTAGAGGTTATTCTCATGACTTCTACTACTACTGAGGCTGTTATCAAGCAGCTCAGAAAGCTCTTTGTAACCCATGGGTTACCAGATGTCCTTGTCTCTGACAATGGCCCTCAATTCACGTCTAACATTTTTGAATCCTTTCTAGCTCAACAGGGCATCAGACATGCCCTCACAGCCCCTGGCACCCGCCAACGGCCGGTGAACGATGGTACGCTTTACCAAAGAAAGCTTCAGCAGCTGGGTCCTCACTGAGAAGCTTGAAAAGCTTCTTAGTGTTCAGCACATCCTAGCCCATCAACTAACTTGTCCCCAGCAGAGTTGTTAATGGGCAGGAAACTTAGGTCTTCCCTTGACCGACTTCATCCCACTTATGCACCCAATACACCACTGGATTCCACTTCCAAAGTTCGTTCTTTTAGTGTGGGAGATTCTGTCTATGCTAGGAACCTTACAGGTGAACCTTTGTGGATTCCTGCTGAAATAACTCACATCACTGGCCCTCTTTCTTACAGGGTTCAAACAGAGGATGGCCTCCTCTGGAGCAGGCACATTGACCAACTTAGATCCCGGTTCCCTCAGGAACATCGCCCTGTCTCTCTCTCCCTCACCTGATGTCTCTTCTAGGGGGAAGGGGAGGAACAGGAGGAATATCAGCAAACAGGAATCAACCCTGTAACGAGCCATTACAGGAACCATCCCGAACCCTGTCACAATGCCAAGATCCATCCTTAGAAGTAGAGTCATTGGGAACCATCCGAACCCTGTCACAATGCCTAGATCCATCCTTAGAAGTGGAAGATTGTACATCACTACCTGACTTGGGTGTTGACATTGGAATGGAGATGGGTTGGGAGGAGAGACCAGATTCTAACAGTCTAACAGGGTCTTCTTTCACAGGAAGTCCTAACAGGGAAATGTCAGCAGACACATTTCCCTCACTGGGTGAGAACAATAAGATTCTGAACCACGAAGGTCTCAACGCATACGTAAGAGCCCCACCTATTTAAAGGAATACATTAGATAGGTTGGGGTTTGGTATGGACTGAACCTAGTGGGGAGGGTGTTATATGTATGTGGTTTAAATGTTATTGGTTTATTTGAACTGGTCTTGTAAAATGTCAAATGGTATTGGTTTAAATAGTGGGAAGAAACCCTGCACTCCCATTGTAGCAGCTACGGCTGCAGGCTATAAGAAGCAGTAGAGCCTTACCGGACGGGTCCATTCGAGCTGTTGTCACTAATAAAGCCTTTTGCTGGAACTCCTCGCCTGACTCTTCATGCAAACTTAACACTACCCATCAACAACTCTGCTGGGGATAAGTTATTAGATGGGTTAGGAGTGATGTGCTGAACACTAAGAAGTTTTTCAACTTTCTCAGTGATGTCCCCAGGACCCAGTTATGAAGTTTCTCCTTGGTAAACGTACATGCATTCAGCCCGCCATTAGCCAAAGGGTGCCCAGTGAGGGCATGTCTGATACCCTGTTGTGCTAAATAGGATTCAAAAGGTTGATGTAAATTGAGGCCATTGTCAGAGACAAGAACATCAGGTAACCCGTGGGTTACAAAAAGGTTTTTGAGCTGCTTGATGCAGAGCATCAGTTGTGGTGGATGCCATAGGGATGACCTCTAGCCATTTGGAATATGCATCTACTATAATAAGAAGGTGTGCCCACTGGTAGGGCCAGCGAAATCAATGTGAATCCTAGACTATGGGCCCCTAGGACATTCCCATTCCTTTGGGGGTGAGAGGTGGGGCAGGCCTGACTACCTGACAGTTGGGACAAGATGCAACCCAGTTTTCAACCATTTTGTCAATACCTGGCCACCATACATAACTCCTGGCCAATCCTTCATTCTTACAATACCAGGATGACCTCATGTAACATTTCCAAAACCTCTCTTTGTAGTTTTGCAGGAATAACCAGCCTGTTACCCCACAAAATACATCCTCTTAATACAGATAATTCAGTTTGCCTGGACTTAAAGGTTGGGCAAGGTGAGGTAGATCTTGAAGAGGCCAACCTTTCTTAATCCAGCCTATAACAGGAGCCAACAAAGTGTCTTTGGCAGTCTCTCTGGCAATTTCAGCAGCATGAACTGGAAGCTTGGCAACAGTTTCTAGGAAAAAGGTGTGTGTTTCAGGTTCAAAGTCCTCCTTGTGGCAAGGAAGTGGGCAGCGACTCAGTGCATCAGCATGTCCAATGTCCTTGCCAGGCCTGTGGATCAGTTTGTATGAATAAGCAGCAAGAAATTCAGTCCACCTCAGCATTCTTGGTGACAGGATAGTAGGTGTAGGTTTGTCTCCTGCCACAATGCCTAACAAAGGTTTGTGATCTGTAACAATGGTAAATGTTCTCCCATACAAATATTCATGAAATTTCTTGACAGCTGCAACAATTGCCAATGCTTCCTTGTCCAATTGGCTGTAATTCCTCTCTGCTTTGGTCAAGTGAGAGTAAAATGCAATAGGGGCTTTCCCACTGGGAAGCCTGTGGCTCAACCCCCACTCCAAAGGGGATGCATCACAAGTCAGTACAAATTCTCAGAGAACTGTATCAGTACAGCATCAGACGATTAGTCTCTTAATACTGTTAAATGCTGATTGTTCCTTCCTTCCCAGACCCAAACAGACTTTTTTATCAAGTAATCTGTGCAATGGTTCTGCAATGGTTGCCTTCTGAGGTAGGAACATGTGATAAAAGTTAATGAGTCAAGGAAGGCTTGCAAATCTGTTTTGCATTTAGGTCTAGGGGCTTCTTTGATTGCTTTAACCTTGGCATCTGTAGGGTGGATGCCATGCTTCAATCATATAGCCCAGGAACTCAACCTTGTCAGTTTAAAGAGTGCATTTTCTTCCTTGACTTTTAACCCGCTTTCCTGAATCTGGTAAGGACTTCTCTGAGTCTTTCTTGTAACTGAGTGTCATTTTCAGCAGAGATTAACACATCATCAAAGTAAGGCACTACCCCTGGCAGTCCTTGGAGCATCTTTCCATAAGGCTTTGAAAGATGCCTGGTGCCACACTCCAAATTGTAACCTTTTACATTTGAAGGCACCTCTATGAGTCACAATGGTTTGGGCCTCTGCAGTGGCATCATCAACTGTTAGTTGTTGATATGCCTGGGCCAGATCCAATTTGGCAAAACTGTACCCTGCCAAGTGAATGTAATAGATGATGCACCACTGGAACTGGTATGGCTCTGCTGCAGCGCATGGTTCAGTGTCCCCTTATAGTCTCCACAGATTCTTACTGACCCATCAGTCTTGACTGGTGTGACTATGGGTGTCTCCCATCTGGAGTGGTCAGTGGGCTCTAAAACTCCTTGAGCTATTAGTTTATCTAATTGTGCATCAATTTTTTCCTTTAAGGCAAATGGGACCCTTCTGGGCTTTAAACAATTGGGGACACCTTGGGATCTAGGTTGAAAGTGATAGGGGTCCCCATATACTTGCCCAATCCTTTGCTGAAGACCTCTGGAAACTCAGACTCCCCATTCAGAGTTGCTCACGTGATTGATGCCAGTCACCTCGATGCCTAGTGGCTTGAACCACTCAAGTCCCAGCAAGCTTGGGCGATCCTTGTCCCACGATGGTCAGGGGCAAACGTTTGGTGTGGCCTTTGAACTTCACGTTGAATCTCTTGTTCCAACTACTGGAATCTTGTTCCCTTGGTAGTCTTTAGAGTCAGTGCTTGCTTCTGGAAATGTTTCTTCTGAATGTTGGGAAGTAGCCTGTGAATAGTCCCATGACACCATAGATAAATAGGAGCCTGAGTCCACTTCCATTTGGCAAGGCCTTCCTTCAATGACCACATGTACTTTTCTGCTTCTTAGGTTGAAGAGAATGATGACCAATGGTGACTGTTTGATGAGTTTCATTCTTCCCATTGCTTCTAAGTTGCGTCCCATTTTCTCATAGAAGTTG
>CM019154.1:16824313-16882051 GCA_009733165.1 Naja naja | reverse complement strand
GTTGCTAGCTTCCAGTCCATGCTGCTGAGATTGCCAAGAAATCTGCCAAAGATGCTGTGTTGGCACCTGTTATGGGCTGGATTAAAAAAGGTTGGCCTCTTCAGATCTACCTCACTTTTAACCTTTCAAATCCAGGCAAACTGAATTATCTGTATTAAGAGGATGTATTTTTGGGAGGTAACAGGGTATTTATTCTGCAAAAACTGCAAAGGAGGTTTTGGAAATGTTACAGAGGTCATCCTGGGTTGTAGGATGAAAGGTTTGGCCAGGAGTTATGTATGGTGGCCAGGTATTGACAAATGGTTGAAAACTGGGTTGCCTCTTGTCCCAATTGCCAGGTAGTCAGGCCTGCCCACCTCACCCCACACAGGAATGAGAATGTCCTGGGGCCCATGGTCTAGAATCCACATTGATTTTGCAGGCCCTACAAGAGAGCACGTTTCTAGTAATTGTAGATGCATACTCCAAATGGCTGAGGTTATTCTCATGACTTCTACTACTACTGAGGCTGCTCAAGCAACAAGCTTTCTTTTAACCCATGGGTTACCAGATGTCCTGTCTCTGACAATGGCCCCTCAATTCACGTCTAGCATTTTGAATCCTTTCTAGCTCAACAGGGCATAGACATGCCCTCACAGCCCTGGGCACCCTTGATATGGCCGAGGCTGAACACGTCCAATAGTGCGGCTTTGCCAAAGAAAAGCTTCAGCAGCTGGGTCAGACATCACTGAGCTTGAGCTTCTTAGTGTTCCTTTCACTCCTAGCCCATCAACTAACTTGTCCCCAGCAGAGTTGTTAATGGGCGGGAAACAGTCTTCCTTGACCGACTTCATCCCCTTATGCACCCAATACACCACTGGATTCCACTTCCAAAGTTCGTTCTTTTAGTGTGGGGAGATGTCTATGCTAGGAACCTTACAGGTGAACCTTTGTGGATTCTGCTGAAATAACTCACATCACTGGCCTCTTTCTTACAGGGGTTCAAACAGAGGATGGCCTCCTCTGGAGCAGGCACATTGACCAACTTAGATCGGTTCCCTCAGGAACATAAGCCCCTGTCTCTCTCTAGGTCCCTCATCTGATGTCTCTTCTAGGGGGAAGGGGAGGAACAGGGAGGAATATCAGCAAACAGGAATCAACCCCTATGTGTGAGCCATTGCGCCAGGAATCCGAACCCTGTCACAATGCCAGATCCATCCTTAGAAGTAGAGTCATTCACGACAGGAACCATCGAACCCTGTCACAATGCCTAGATCCATCCTTAGAAGTGGAAAGATTGTACATCACTACCTGACTTGGGTGTTGACATTGGAAATGGAGATGGGTTGGGAGGAGACCAGATTCTAACAGTCTAACAGGGTCTTCTTTCACAGGAAGTCCTAACAGGGAAATGTCAGCGGGCACATTTCCCTCTCTCACTGGGTGAGAACAATAAAGATTCTGAACCGCGAGTCTCAGCACGTACGTAAGAGCCCCACCTATTTAAAGGAATACATTAGATAGGTTGGGGTTTGGTATGGACTGAACCTGAGGGGAGGGTGTTATGTATGTAGGTTTTAAATGTTATTGGTTTATTTGAACTGGTCTTGTAAAATGTCAAATGGTATTGGTTTAAATAGTGGAAGAAACCCTGCACTCCATTGCTAACAGCTAACTGCAGGCTATAAGCAACCGTAGCCTTACCGGATGGGTCCATTCGACTGTTGTCACTAATAAAAAGCCTTTTGCTGGAACTCCTCAGCGTCTGACTCTTCATACAAACTTAGCACTACCCATCAACAACTCTGCTGGGGATAAGTTATTAGATGGGTTAGGAGTGATGTGCTGAACACTAAGAAGTTTTTCAACTTTCTCAGTGATGTCCCCAGGACCCAGTTGCTGAAGTTTCTCCTTGGTAAGCGTACCATGCATTCAGCCGGCCATTAGCCAAGGGTGCCCAGGGGCAGTGAGGGCATGTCTGATACCCTGTTGTGCTAAATAGGATTCAAAAGGTTGGATGTAAATTAGGGCCATTGTCAGAGACAAGAACATCGGGTAACCGTGGGTTACAAAAGTTTTTGAGCTGCTTGATGCAGCATCAGTTGTGGTGGATGCCATAGGGATGACCTCTAGCCATTTGGAATATGCATCTACTATAATAAGAAAGGTGTGCCCACTGGTAGACCAGAAATCAATGTGAATCTAGACTATGGGCCCCTAGGACATTCCCATTCCTTTGGGGGTGAGAGGTGGGGCAGGCCTGACTACCTGACAGTTGGGACAAGATGCAACCCAGTTTTCAACCATTTTGTCAATACCTGGCCACCATACATAACTCCTAGCCAATCCCTTCATTCTTACAATACCAGGATGACCCTCATGTAAAATTTCCAAAACCTCTCTTTGTAGTTTTGCAGGAATAACCAGCCTGTTACCCCACAAAATACATCCTCTTAATACAGATAATTCAGTTTGCCTGGACTTAAAAGGTTGGGCAAGGTGAGGTAGATCTTGAAGAGGCCAACCTTTCTTAATCCAGCCTATAACAGGAGCCAACACAGTGTCTTTGGCAGTCTCTCTGGCAATTTCAGCAGCATGAACTGGAAGCTTGGCAACAGTTTCTAGGAAAAAGGTGTGTGTTTCAGATTCAAAGTCCTCCTTGTGGCAAGGCAGTGGGGCGACTCAGTGCATCAGCATGTCCAATGTCCTTGCCAGGCCTGTGAATCAGTTTGTATGAATAAACTGCAAGAAATTCAGTCCACCTCAGTATTCTTGGTGACAGGATAATAGGTGTAGGTTTGTCTCCTGCCACAATGCCTAACAAAGGTTTGTGATCTGTAACAATGGTAAATGTTCTCCCATACAAATATTCATGAAATTTCTTGACAGCTGCAACAATTGCCAATGCTTCCTTGTCCAATTGGCTGTAATTCCTCTCTGCTTTGGTCAAAGTGAGAGAGTAAAATGCAATAGGGGCTTCTCTCCCACTGGGAAGCCTGTGGCTCAACCCCCCCCCCACTCCAAAGGGGGATGCATCACAAGTCAGTACAAATTCTCAGAGAACTGTATCAGTACAGCATCAGACGTGATTAGTCTCTTAATACTGTTAAATGCTGATTGTTCCTTCCTTCCCCAGACCCAAACATACTTTTTATAAAGTAATCTGTGCAATGGTTCTGCAATGGTTGCCTTCTGAGTTAGGAACATGTGATAAAAGTTAATGAGTCCAAGGAAGGCTTGCAAATCTGTTTTGCATTTAGGTCTAGGGGCTTCTTTGATTGCTTTAACCTTGGCATCTGTAGGGTGGATGCCATGCTTGTCAATCATATAGCTCAGGAACGCAACCTTGTCAGTTTTAAGAGTGCATTTTTCTTCCTTGACTTTTAACCCCGCTTTCCTGAATCTGGTAAGGACTTCTCTGAGTCTTTCTTGTAACTGAGTGTCATTTTCAGCAGAGATTAACACATCATCAAAGTAAGGCACTACCCCTGGCAGTCCTTGGAGCATCCTTTCCATAAGGCTTTGAAAGATACCTGGTGCCACGCTTACTCCAAATTGTAACCTTTTACATTTGAAGGCACCTCTATGAGTCACAATGGTTTGGGCCTCTGCAGTGGCATCATCCACTGTTAGTTGTTGATATGCCTGGGCCAAGTCCAATTTGGCAAAAACTGTACCCCTGCCAAGTGAATGTAATAGATGATGCACCACTGGAACTGAGTATGCGCTCTGCTGCAGTGCATGGTTCAGTGTCCCCTTATAGTCCCCACAGATTCTTACTGACCCATCAGTCTTGACAGGTGTGACTATGGGGTGTCTCCCATCTGGAGTGGTCAGTGGGCTCTAAAACTCCTTGAGCTATTAGTTTATCTAATTGTGCATCAATTTTTTCCTTTAAGGCAAATGGGACCCTTCTGGGCTTTAAACGAATTGGGGACACCTTGGGATCTAGGTTGAAAGTGATAGGGGTCCCCATATACTTGCCCAATCCTTTGCTGAAGACCTCTGGAAACTCAGACTCCCATTCAGAGTTGCTCACATGATTGATGCCAGTCACCTCGATGCCTAGTGGCTTGAACCACTCAAGTCCCAGCAAGCTTGGGCGATCCTCGTCCACGATAGTCAGGGGCAAACGTTTGGTGTGGCCTTTGAACTTCACATTGAATTCTCTTGTTCCAACTACTGGAATCTTGTTTCCTTGGTAGTCTTTAAGAGTCAGTGCTTGCTTCTGGAAATGTTTCTTCTGAATGTTGGGAAGTAGGTTGTGAATAGTGTCCCATGACACCATAGATAAATAGGAGCCTGAGTCCACTTCCATTTGGCAAACCCTTCCTTCAATGAATACCTTCACATGTACTTTTCTGCTTCTTAAGGTTGAAGAATGACCAATGGTGACTGTTTGATGAGTTTCATTCTTCCCATTTGCTTCTAAGTTGCGTCCCATTTTCTCATAGAAGTTGTTGGGCTTGAAATCTTTGTCAGGAAACTTTCTTCTGTGTGGTGGAGTTCTGGATGATTTGCAGACTCTTGCTAAGTGACCTCTTTTTTCACAATGAAGGCAGATGGTATCAAGAAACTTTCATTCAGTGCGGGGGTGGCCCCCCCCACAACCTCTGCAATAAAAGTCTTGCCTTTTTCTTCCCAGGTCTTTCTTTTTCCATTCTGAGTCTATAAATTCCTTCCTCCACCTCACTGCAGTCTGATTCAGAATCTATTTGCTCGCAATGAGTTGTTGTGGACTTTTCCACATCAGAATGGCTTGAGGCCTTGTTAATTTTCTTCATGGCTGCCGCTGAGGACTTAGTGACTTCTGCTGAGGAGGCCTCTTCTATGGCTTCCTTCAACGTGATCTTAGGTTTTAATAACAATTTGCTCTGAAGCACTTTGTCTTTGAGGCCTAGAATAAATCGATCGTACATGGCCTCCTCCAAGTTGTTAAAGTCACATGTACCCCCAATGTCTCTTAAACTTGCCACGAAGTCATTAACATTTTCGCTTTCCCCTTGATCCTGATGGTAAAACTCGTGTCTCTAAATGAGGCACGATACTTGTGGCGCGTAATGGGCTCTTAAAAGCTTTTCTAGATCAGGCCATTCCATTACCTTCACGTCTACAGCTCCCACCAATGCCTTCGCCATCTTGAAGACTGCCGGACCGCAGTGCGTAAGAAAGACCGCCCTCTTCCGCTTCTCGGAGATGTCGACGAGGTCGTTTCCTTCCAAATACATTTGGAAGTGATCCGCATACGATTCCCAGTCTTCTGCCGCCGGATCGAATGGGGCTGGGGGGGTGTTCAGCGCAGCCATCTCGCTCTTCTGCTTGTCTTCTGCGTCATCTTCTCTTCAGGGGAATCCCACCTTCGTCGCCAGTGTTAGATTTGTATGAAGAGTCAGACACGGAGTGCTTCAGTGAAGAGTTTATTAGTGACTACAGCTCATAACAGACCCGATTTGACTGGACTGCACTGCTACTTATAGCCAGCAGCCACAGTTGCCAGCCAATCAGAGTGCAGGGTTTTCCTGCACTTTTCAAACCAATCATATTTAACATTTTACAAGAACAATTCAAACTAAACCAATGACATTCAAACCTACATACATAACATTATTCATGGATGGTTAATACTGTTCTGGCACCCACATTTTAGCTAAATGATTTAATATATCTTATCTTCCTCCTTTCTTCCTTCCTTCCTTCTTTCCTTCCTTCCTTCCTTCCTTTGTGCCTTTGTTATTTTTATAAATAATTCAAGGTAGCAAACATACCTATTACTCCTTCCCACTTTTATTTTCCTCTCTATTGTCACACACTCAGCCCAGTCCTGCTCTTGAAGAGTATTCAAAGGCTACAGTGATCCATATTGGTGTAGCTCATATACAGATATGGGCATTGGTATGGCATTGATACTAATTTTGAGAAGTACAATTTGAGTGGAATTTAAGGTATTGTTGTCATCTTTAAAGCCTTTCATGAGTATCTGCCAAACTGCCTAATTCTATTAGTATCTGCCCATCCATTTGGCAGAATCTCCTTTCATATCTTTAGATTAGGGCTGTCAAACTCCCGGTCTATGGGCTGGATGCATCCCGTGCTGGCCACGCACAGTTTAACAGAGGGAAGAAAAGTCCTGATACATCATGCGATGCCACCATGATGACATGAGTTTGACACTCTTGCTTTAGAGCATGCCATCTTCAGGGTTCTCAATTGCTATTCCCCTTCTGTAGACCAACACTTCCCCTGACACCTTCTCTACTAGACTAGGCCTTGGAGTTTGCTGGTATTGTTTCCACTGAGAATAGAATGTGTGTGTTTGTGTGTGTGTGTGTGTGTGTGCATGTGTGTAGAATATGTGTGTGTGTGTATGTCACTCTATATATAGTGTCTATACACACACACACAATATATATATACACATACATATGACAGATTATCCCCATGTTATACTATTGTTGCATTTGATGCTGGTAGAGTTTGATTTGTATTTTATGTATTAACCTTATTTATATTGGTTGTACACTGTCAATCATGTTAAGATTGGAGTGGTGTATAAGCCCAGGAAATATGAAAGTAAGTAAATATTAAGCCAAAAATGAAATACTTGTACCCTATTTCTTTAGATGCTTCCTTTCAGAATGCTTGAAAGAGCTAACTGAAAATGTCTTTTCCTATCTAAATGAAAGTGCATCTCAATCCTTTCCTCTTGTAAACATGTTTGATGTTGTATTATTAATTATTGAAACAGAAAAGAACAAACTATGTGTTTTTCTATATCATATTTTGATTGCAATTCAGGAGATTTCCTGGGACTTTTAAAAAAAATCTGGGATTAAAAACTCAGAGCCTTTATTTCGTGAAAGCAATTCATATAAAACAGGCAATAAAACATAATACGTTAATATAACAATGCATGTAGAAACTAATCCAAGAATGCAAAGGTTTTCATCAGTTATTCCCCTTGCTTCTTCCTCCCACCCACCATACAACAGCATGTGTTCTGCCAGAGCACAAATTAATTTTATGGCTTTTGTGAAGTGATTTATTCTAGCTGAAAGAAACAGCAGTAATTTATCATGAAATTCAACAGTACAGCTTATAGAGAGAAGAATACCCTTAATGTTTTTATTTCTATTGTTTTTATGTTATCCATTACCAGAGTGTGCAGCAAAATTATATTATTGTTACTACATATTTTTTTCTAATCTGGTTATATCAGAAGTTGGACTTGTCTTGAAATAGACGTATAAGGAAGACTTTTAAATTTAGCATTCATGCATATCGGCAAATTAACCAAGGAAGTTGCACCCAAGATACTCAAATAATGGGGATTATGGGTAAGCTATAGCAAACTGAAGAGAACTCACCAAAGAGCAGAGTCAATGATTGTAGCAGAATGAGGAGCTGTAAAATGGATTACTACTTCAGAATTTATCTCTGGATAAAGGAGAGGATCTGGGATCACCCACAAGCATACCATATAATGACTCCCAAAGAAGAAACAATAAGACAGTGATTTCCAGTGGGTTTTAGACTCTCATAGCTAAGGCTACAGTTTGCAGCCTTCAAAAGGACACTGGAATTGCATACTTCCTTTCTTAATCATGTCTGGAAATTGCTTAACTTTTTTTGGATATTAAGAACTTTAGGAAAGTCATGCCAATGGTGCTTTTTCAAGAGGCAACTGGGTTTTCTTGTTTGACATTTTGCTTCTCATCCAAGAAGCTTCTTCAGAAAAACAAAGAAAGACCAGCTGCCTCTTGAAAAAGCAACATTGGGACAACCTTGACCTGGATGACTGAGAATCTCCATAGACACTTAGGAAATCAAGTTTCACTTCACTGAATGAGACTCTTTCAATCCTTGATGGAAGATTTATTATGCATGTTTAAGGATTTAAGGACTTATTTTGGAACAAACAACAGAAAGATACTTAGAAATTTGATTCTTAAACATTAGAAAAGAAGTAGATGATTTGAAATAAGAATTTGAAATTAATTATCCTTTAAAAATATTATTTAAAAAATATATGAATATGTTGAAGTGTAAATTTCCATTAAAAGAACTGTTGATAAGATAGAACTTTGAATATTAAAGAGAACAAAAAAATATTAAAGATTGCAATTAAACAAGAAGAGACCCACTAATATAAAATAAAGCAAAAATATTTTAACTTTGGAAGAATTCCAGGTTATTTGGAAACAATGCACTCAGAAAGTTCTCTTGAGATTGTCTACTGCTATAATAATGGTTTTAGAAGAGGAGATCGAAGATAATAAAACTGAGGCTAAGAATCTTTAGATTGATTTTTATGATTTAGAAACAAGTTATCACAAGTTACAAGAATGATATGAAAAAAGTTATTGCACTGGATTTACAAATGAAACTGATTGATGTCTTGATAACTAAAAAGGATACACAAATAGTAAACCATAAAAATAATTTGGACAACTTGCTTATCTTGGACTTACAAGAGAGATAATTTTTTGTTAAGGAGTTCCTGAGAAAAGACAAAGAGAAAATGAAACCAAGATTTAAAAACAAATATAAAGGTTTTTTTTCTAATAGCTCTTAATATATATATATTTTAATCAGACCAAATGATGATTTTGAATAATTTTTTATAGATAAGAGGATATGGAAAGGAAATTTTTATGTTGTATTTTTAGAGAAAGTTTTGGTATTGAAAGTAAAGAAACATAAAATTGGTTTATTTGATTAATAGGTATGTATGTATATTGTTATTTCTAGTAATTCATAGTGAATTTTTGCTGATGCAATGGATTATAGCAGGGGTGTTAAACTGGTGGCCTGTGGACCAGATGCATCACATGCAAGCCACGCCCACCCAGCTCCACAAAGGCAAAAATATCACGATATGCAATTGAGCATATTGTTGCAGGTTCCCAGGCAGGAAGCAGCGCATTCCAAAGAAAGGGGTAAGAGAAGAGGCAGCACAGACAGGAATTGAATAATGGGAAGAGGAAGAGATTTAGTATAGTTCCTCACTAGAATTTCCCAAGATATATCCATTAAGTTAGGATAGAGGCATTTAATCTGGCAAGATTCTGTCTATAAGGCATGAGCACATAAAAAACTGAATTTTGGCTAGATTATTTTAGTTTTTCTTGGGCTAGGTCTGACAGCTAATTAGGATAATTAGGATGAGGCTTTAAAATGTGCTTATAGGTAAGAGAGGAGATACAGGAAGAAGAAGAGACCTTAAAATATCTTAGAAGGTGACAAATTCTGAAATTGTACTTATCTTGAAGAAGGAAAAAGTCATTTTTATATTTCTTTTTTTACTATTTTATATTTTTATTCTATATTTCCCCAGTTTGTACTAGTTTTTTATCTTGTAATAAAAATGTTGCTTAACAAGAAACTCGAATACAATTATCTCAGTAGGCACATTCACATTTATAAACAATGAAGAATAATTAGCTTAGACAGGTGGTGTCATTCAAACAGATGAAAAGATAATTTTATACACAGGAAAACAAGGAAGCATGGAGAAATGATCTTTCAATTATAAAGAAAAAATGACTTCCTAGCCTGAGAACTTGCATAATAATTCTGTGTATCCTAAAATGAACAAGTAAATATGACAAATATGGTCATTATCAGAATCTGTATGGCAATATAGACTAGGGATAGGGGAAACTATTGAAGGAATAGGGGAAACCTATTCCAAGAAAAAAAATGAAACAGTGAACATGTTTGGAATTACCTGGGTTGGAGAAGACAGAAAGCAAAAGGATGAAAGTATAATTTTGAAAGAATTATTGCAATCAAGCAGTGGTGGGATTCAATTTTTTTTTACTACCAGTTCTGTGGGCATGGCTTGGTGGGCGTGGCAGGGGAAGGATACTGCAAAATCCCATTCCCTCCCCACCCCACTAACCTGCTTTCCAGCTCCATTCTCCTGTGTAGGGCAACAAAAGAAGACCCAGCCAATCAGCTGGGACTTGGGAGGCAGAGAATAGATGGGGCGGGGTGGTCAGAGGAGGTATTTGCCGGTTCTCTGAACTACTCAAAATTTCTGCTACCGGTTCTCCAGAACCTGTCAGAACCTGCTGAATACTACCTCTGCAATCAAGGTACATATCAGAATTTTAAATCAAGCTATTTAAGGAAATGCAAAGATACTAGCCCTAGAAACATAAACTAACTCTCAGAATAAAAGGAGATAATGCTAGGTAAGAAAAATAAAGACCTGAATGAGCCATAGATCCATTTCTTCAGCTCTGACCAAGAAATGAGTCTGAAAAGGAAAGAAGTATTCCAGGATGACTATATATTCTAGACAAAGAATTCAAGTGTCATAATAACTATGGATATTTCTTATATCTGCAAAAAACAGGAACTAGATTAAGATAAACAATCTGACAAGATTAATCCTTGAAGACCCAGGACCTAGTTTAGAGGTCTAGTTGAATGCATTTCCACTGTCTCTATTGTGCAAGCTTACACTTAGACTCAGAAATCACAAGCTGTGTGAGAGGATTGCTTTGTCCATGTTGAGCTCCAATGAATAAAGTTGAAGAACTGCCAGATTGCTGGGAAGAATTCTTTTAGTAGCAGACTATTCCAAAATATATAGTTATCCCTAAGTATCCCAGCTACTTCATTTCAGTCCAAGCAGCAAAAGCAGTACTTGGATGAAGTCAAGGAATTTTTTTTTTGGCCTGAGCTCATTCAAATCCCAAAACAAGGGTTATGATAGCCTGGCTTATCTTACTTTATTCCTTGTTCACTTGCTTCTTCCAGCTGTAAAACATGGTCAGAATTTTGCAAGAATTTTATGATGCTTTCTAGGTAAACCTCTGAATAAACACATAGTGTAGTCTTTGGCCCTAAACTAGATCCTCACTTTATCTCATCCTTCATCTTTGTGGTAAGGTGAAACATGAGGTATGTAAACTTTTCAACATTAAAATCAGAATTTGATACACTGCATATGACAATCCTAAGTATATAAAATTCTTAAGCATTTGATTATAATAACTTAAAACAGGTCCCACAGTCCATTTAGTTATCTGGTACTGGAAGGTCCATCAGTTTAAGAAACTTTGACTAGAAGGCTGAAGTCTAGAAAAGATTACTGGTTGAAAGTAGAGGCTGTGTTCTGAACAAGTCTGTGCCACAGAACTCATTAATTTCTTCATAAATGTTTTATAAGTCCACCCCCAAAAAATTTCATACCTCTTTGCATGTGAATAGTTAAATAATGCCTTTCAAACCTGACTAGCCAGGTTTTACACACATTTAGGTTGGTACTGAAAGCCAGTTTTGGCTTGGTCCCACAAAGAACTAAACATAAAAGAAAGAAGATAGAAACTCATTAATGCCTATAAAACATTCCAAGTAATTATATGAAAGTACAAAAAAGATCCCTGTGTGGGTAAAGCAATATTTTCCCATCCACCCCCCACAAATTAATCTAGTTGAATTTCCAATGATGCAAATCCTCAATCATCATCTCCATTGCAGAAGAATTGGACTAGAAGCTATCTTTCAATTGCCATTTGGGAACCATTTTTCAGCAAACAAATCTGAAGTATACAAACGGTCTCTTGCCTGCCCAACATTTATGACCATCTGTTTGGAAATCATCAAACCTTTTCAAAGAAAGACCAGAATCTTTCCACCTAAAATTCATTCTATGTCATGAAGATTTGGTGTGGCATTTAGCCAAATGCAGAATTGTCACTCATCCAACAAGGAGAATCTCCTTGTTATGAAGAACTAAAAATCAATTTTTAGTTCTTCTTTTTAAATGCTGCAGTTTAAAACTCAGCTAAAGCAAAAACACAATGATAAAAAATGTATCCTATATACTATATATTGTTCAATTACTAAATGTTGAGATCACTGGTGAAGATGTAAGTTTGTTATAAACTGGATTATGATTCTTGTCAAGAACATAAGATGATTAAAAATTCCAATGCTGGATCAAAATTTGGAGATTTTAAAAATATGATACAGTAGCAATATATTTTTTTCTTGAAGATAGTTTACAGCATTTATGACCCATTTATAAACTCTCCCTGAAAATGAACATACATATTTGTTTTGATGGATAGCAGTTACAAAATCTTCTACTGGCTTTGATTTAACTATATCTAAATGCAATAGTTGGAATAAAGATCCTGTTTGTTTCCAGGATGTTTATCACTTGGTAAACGACAGAACACCAACTTCTCTCATGTGTAATTCTCTGAATTTATCTTCTCCTTTAAAAGATCTTTACATTCTCTTTAACCATACTCAGAACTATGTACTTTGGTGTTTTTATGTCATCATATAACAGCTTTAGTTTGTTCAGCTGTGATACATTCAAAATGGCTGCTGCTGCTTCTGCTGCTTCTCATCAAGCTAAGACAACATAATTAAAAAGGACATGGTTGTCCCTTATCTTTGGAAGGGCAATAACCAGGCAGCTAAGATTTTTGTGAGTTATAGTCTTAGTTGTGGAATTTTTCCTTTTAGTGGATTGGGTTGGAGAGATTTTTATTGTTCCAAATCTTTCTCACTACCTCCATCACTATTTTTCAGTGTCCTGTTCAGTAGCTGTTTGATTGCTTAACTTTTGTCCTGAACTTATCCAAAGGAAATAATTTGTGGGAAATGAAACTGGAATAACAAAATAGAGATAAGGTACATATCGTTCAGGATTTTTCTTCCCAAACTTCACTGAACCATTGTTTCTTGCAGTCCCCATTAATTTAATAGGGCTTATTCAGGAGACACTGCCAATGAATAAAAACTTTAGTTTTCTTTATTTAGAGCATCCTTTAATCCTTCATCTACAATTAATAAGAATTACTATTTTAAAAAGTTCACAAGAATTCTTAGTTGTTATTGAAACATAAAAGAAAGTGTCTGGCCTTTCATCATCTGAAACATGTATATAAGACTTTGGGAATCAAAGTTTCTTTTTATTCATATCAAAGGAGACAGCTTTGGGGGGGAAATCCTAGCTGTAGCTATTTGCCTATGGTGAAAAAAGAAAGAGGAAAAGTAAAGCTGGCACCCAGCATTGTTTGAGACAAGACAAGATGTTCAGGACTCCCAGTTTGTGAACACTCCATTAGACTGGGCAAAATGAAGAGATATATGTTCTTTTCCCTATCTTTGTGAAAAGTTGAGAAATTCTTTGTGTGTCTTAAAATGCAATTTTGATATATTTTAACACTAAGCCATAGGATTTGAATGCTTATCCATCTTGGTGTTGTTCTACCTAAGCCAACAAGTACAGCTTCCTCTTTGAAGATTTTCCTCTTAGTATGCTGGTTTTTGATGGGCAAAAGTGATTGTCACTGCTTTGGGCTGCTCTTTTTACTGACAAGAGATGCCACTTGCTTGTTCAACATAACAATCACCATAAATGTTTCACTGAGGCTCATATTTAAGTAGACCAGGGGTGTCAAACTCATGTTATCATGATGGCATCACATGACTAAAGAAAAGAAAAAAGAAAATGTGCATATAAAAAAGCCTCAGAGAATGTAATGGACACCTAATAGAATTATGTAGCAAAGCCAAGTTTAAAAAATTATTTTAAAAGATCCCTGATCCAAGAACTTTAAAACATTTCAACATATGTTTAAGTTGCAATATTTAATGCTGTCATTTATACATCATGTCAATAAACAGAGTACTATAATTGTCTCAGGAAAGAGGCAATCTTCCCTGGTTTTACAATTAAGTAAAGTGCAGCATGTTCTTAATTCCTTTTGGTCAGTTGTGCACAATACCTAGTTGATAAAAAAAATAAGACACCAAAGAATTTAAAATTGGAAAAGAATACCAGCTTAAGAGTTGGAAATTAGAAACATCTATTTAGAGAAGAATAGCTGAGCCTAAAGCCTAAATAATTATAATTAGCCTAAATTATAATGCCCTAGTATGCATGCTGGATGCACTATTTCATTTACTGTAAGTCTATTGTAGGATGCATTGTTCTGAAAGATATAAGCTTCTTTTCTGGACTGTTCAGCCTAAATGCTTGCAAAGAACCAAAGGTACTTGCAGAACACATAATTTTCACATGCAATTCATTGTTAAATAATGTTTTTCTCACTATAAGTAAGACTATTGCCTTCAAAAAGGCCTTCTCAGTAGAAGAGATCCAGAACATCAGCTTACCATTAAGAAGTCTAGGGCAGTGACACATAGGAAAAAATGTTCCATGGATCCATGCTTTCTTCCAAAATAAATTATATTGGATCATGGAGTTTCAATGGCCCATTGAGATCTTTGAGTTGAACATTCTGCTTAGTGCAGGGATCCAAATTAAGGCATTCTGGACAGTTATCTGTATACTATCTGTTAAAACCATTCAACGAAGGGAAAGTCATTTCTTCTCTGTTCAGTTGCTCTAAATGTTAGAAAGTTTCTTCAAACATTTAATTGGAATCTACCTTCTTGTAGCTTAAATCCATTCTTCCATGACCTGCACTGTGAGATGACAGAGAATAGCACTTAACCTTCTTCTATTTGATCTTGTTTTGCTTAACTGAAGAGTGTCTTTTCAGTTGTCTTTTCTCAAAGCTAAACATACTGATTTCCTTTAATAATTCTTAATAAGGTTGAATTTCTAATCTTCTGATTAACTTCATTGTCCTTCTCTGAACCTATTCCATTTTCTATGCCTAATTCTTAAAATGCATCTTAAGTGGGATTGCACCAAAGTGGAATGATTACTAATTGTGACTTCAAAATTATATCAATTGTGGTAAAATGCTGCATTTGCCATTTTTGTAGCCACATCACACTGCTTTAGTTTGTACTTAATTACTATTATTTCTTAAATACCATTACCAAGCCAGATAATGTTGGATAAAGTCAGAAAATTCTATGTACCATATTTTTCAGAGTATAAGACGCTGCGAAGTATAAGAGGCAAGTAGCTTTTGGGGAGGAAAACAAGAAAAAAATGTGCCTCTGCCTCCCAGCAATTTGCCTTCTTGTAGCAAACAGCAAACAGCCTGGTCAGCTTCAACACAGCCTGATTAGCATAAGCAGTTGATTGTCAGTTGGATCTGCCTCTTAACAATCAGCTGTTTCAGGTTGCAGGGATCACCATTGCCTATTGCTGCCTCCAGGTTCCCCATTTTCGGCCTCCACATCCTGTTTTCAGCCTCTGCATGCCCTGTTTTCAGCCTCCGCGTGCCCCATTTTTAGCCCATTCCAGGTGGCGGGGATTAGAGCGGGTGGAAAATGGGGCATGTGGAGGCCAAAAATGGGATGCAGAGGCCGAAAATGGGGCGTGTGGAGGCCAAAAATGGGATGCAGAGGCCGAAAATGGGGCGTGTGGAGACGGCAATAGGTAATGACGATCCCTGCAGCCTGAAACAGCTGATCGTCAGGAGGCAGATTCAACCGACAATCAGCTGCTTGTGCTAATCAGGCTGTGCTGAAGCTGACCAGGATATTTGCTATTTGCTGCAAGGAGGCAAATTGCTGGGAGGCAGAGGTCAAAGTGTGGGAGGTGGGGGGGGGCGGACTTTGGCAACATTCGCTGTATAAGACGCACAGACATTTCCACCCACTTTTGGGGGCAAAGTGTGTCTTATACTCTGAAAAATATGGTATTTGTTTTTGATTTCTGATTGAAAACTTTTTCATTTGTCTCTGTTAAATTTCATGTTAATTAAATTTCTAATTTCAAATTTTCCTTCTATTTTCTAGAGAATAAGGTATCCCAAACAACTCCGTGTCATCTGCATCTTTAATATGCATTCTCCATCACTTTATCAAAGACATTAATAAAAAATATCAAATAGTAGAGGGAAGAGCTAAACTTTGCAGAACCCAGCAAAGGATTCCTAACCTGATGTATTCAGATATGATATGTTTCTTATTATTTATTACACTATTCAGAAAACATTTAATTAGCTTAATAGCATGTCATGAGGCATTGTCGAATTGCTTAAGTTCACATATGTCTACAGCATTTCTGCATTAGGTTTTACATAATCTATACTACTGATTAAAGCAAAACTGGAAAGATTTGTTCTTCAGAAATCCCATCTAGTAATATCTGCCTTGTTTTCAATGTGCTCATGATCTATGTCAGCATCTTCCCATCTATTGAGGTTAAATTTTCTGTAGCTTATTAAATCTTCCTATCCTTTATATGAAGATAGGAACATCTGCTTTTCTCCAGTTCCATGACACTTCATTAATTCTCCAATATTTCTTAAGGATAATGCATAGACGAATTTGGCTAGACCACCATTTTATTTTATTTTTCAGTATAGAATTCATGTGATTTTAGAGATTTAAACATTCAAAGTAAGGACAAATTACCTAACCATACTTCTTTCAGTGTGAAACTTCTGTACAGCCTCTACATCCTGCTCTTGGTAATTTCTATTGCAACGTGTATTTTTATGTTGAAGAAAGTTGAAACGAATTAAGAATTGCACAGTTCTGCCTTTTCTTTGTCACCAGGTAATATTTTATAGCAAAAATAAAGTTATTATTTTAATTTTACTTTTGTTTTGATCATACGAAAGTGAAAAAATGATATAGCAGTGGAATAATTTTGCAGAATTAATGTCTCGCTCAAATACTTAAAAATCCCTAGTATCTTATTATTCAATTCTTATATATGCTTTAATTTGTAATTTATATGCTGATTGTTTACTTAGTTGCCTTCAAGAAAGTGTTCAATTCCAAGTAAACCATAATGATCATAAATACTTAGTTTTTTCCATACCAAAAACAAATAAATATTTTTAAAAATTCTTCCTAAAAATTTCTTCAATTGTTTGTCAGTAAATTCAGTTTAGTATGTTTCAATTAAATATCCTATGTTTAAAGACTCAATAGAGGATAATAGTATGGACTGTCATAATCTACTAGCCCATAGATCCAATACTATATGTTTCTAATTGTGGAAGGAAGGTATAGATTAAAAATTTTTTTGTGGCTTTATTATTTTCCACCAACAAGTGACTTGAATTCATCTGGATTTTCTCTGAATAAAATGTTTCTTCTATATCTTTGGGGCATTACAGTTTAATAAAATACAGAGTATATAAAATCAATATATTGATTTTGAAGTATATCAATATTTCAACAATTTTGAAGTATCAATATATTTGACTTAAGAAACAGTATAATATAAGGTCCATTAGTTTTTGTTAGTAATAGTTTTTGTTAGTGAATAATTGTGAGAGGGATTTTGGAGTGGGCAGTTACTCAAATATGAGTCAGCAGTGTGCTTCAGCTGCCAAAAAAGCCAATGCAGTCCTAGATTGCATTAACAGAGGGATAGAATTAACATCACATGAAATGCTGGCACCACTTGATAATGCTTTGGTAAAACCACACTTGGAATTCTGCATCTGATTTTGATCGCCATAATGTAAAAAATACGTTGAGAGCAACAGAGATGATTAGGTATTAGAAACTTAAAGCATATGAAGAACGATTGCTGGAATTGGGTATTTCTAGTTTAATGAAAAGAAGGACTAGGGGGTTCCAGTATCTCAGGGGTTGCCACAAAGAAAAGAGAATCAACCTATTCTCCAAAGCACCTTGAAAGCAAGACAATAAGCAATGGATGGAAACTAATCAAGGAGAGAAGCAACTTAAAGCGAAAAGAGAACCTAAAGAGAGAAGCAAAGGAGAAATTTCCTGACAGAACAATTAATCAGTGGATAACTTGCCTCCAGAAGTTGTGAATGCTCCAACACTGGAAACTTTTGTCTGAACTGGTATACGGCTTCCTGACTGAACAGGGGGTTGAACTAGGAGAACTCCAGAGTGTCTTCCACAATATTCTGTTATAATTAGCTGGAAAACAATAGTTAGTATTCTCTACCTATTGGGGAAAGCTGCCCTTGGACTTTCCCACTATGTTTAAAATCAGATTTGCTGATCTTTGAAATATTGAAACCAAGTACTGCACTGACTCTATGTATCAATTTGAATTGCTCTGGCAATTCTCTGTGCATTGAATTGAGAATGTAGCTCTACACTCTTAGTTTAAAATAATTATCAGATTGCTTTGCTAATGAACTGGATAATTAAGATAATTTAAAAATTAACTGGGTTTTTAATGGTTTGTGTTGTTATGATAATCTGAACAGCATTGTCATATCCAGTTTATAAATGTCATGCAATGCCATCAATCTTGATATTTACAGTTTTTCTTATTCTTTATTTTACTCTTCATAATATGATTTGTTTATTACTTTATCTTTTGCTTATGAGTTTGTTCCTGATTAATGTGATACTTGAATCTTGCAATTAATGATGTTTTAAACTAATGCAAATCTTACTAAAAAAAGAAATATGTGGATATTTCAGAAGAAACAAAAATCTCTCTCTCTTTTTATCATTTGATTTTGTATCATTTTTGTAATGCTGTTCAATTGCTTTTGATTCTTCAGTAACTTCATCTGTGAAGTCTTGCAAACTCATTCTTGTGTTTTCAGTAATAACAACTTGTCTTTGGTTAGTCTTTTTTTCCAAATGTTTTTGATATTTCTAAGTATGGCAGTCTTCTCTAATGTCTCTTGCCTTTGTATTATGTGTTCAAAATGTAACTTTGTTATTAGCGTTTGTTATTAGTGGTTTACTTCATTTAATAATGATTGGTTTGTTCTTCTTATAGTCCAAGGTGTACTAATGTTAAATAAATAAGATAATATTATAAAATCTTGTCATGACATTTTTCCAATTTTCAATCTTTTAGTCAGTGCAAATTCTACTGAAACAGTTGCTTCTTGGTCATTATATAATGCTTCATAGGCAAATGAGGTATATCGGAATATTGTTTTTTTAAGTGCTAGTCATAATTTGTTGGGATCACACAATCAAAAGTCTAAAGAATAAAGCAGACATTTTATTTTCTGAAACATTCTTGTCTTTTCCATTATTAATTGTATATTACAAGTAGTCCTTGACTTATGACCACAACAATTCAGCCCAAAATTTCTGTTGCTAAGTGGGAGTTTAAAAAAACTTTTACCCTCTTTTGCAACCTTTCTTGCCACAGTTGTTAAGTGAATCATTGCAATTGTTAAGTTAGTAACACAATTGTAAAATTACTCTGGTTTCCCCATTGACTTTGCTTGTCAGAAAATAACATAAGCTGATCACATGACCTGAAGGCACTACAACCATCATAAATATGAGTCAGTTGCCAAGCATCTGAATTTTGATCGTATGACCACAGGGATGCTGCAATGGTTGTAAGTATGAAAAATGTTCATAATTCACTTTTTTCAGTGCCTTTGTAACTTCGGACAGTCACTAAATGAACTTTTGTAATTCAAGGACTACCAGTATAAATGCCTACTATTTTTAAATTTATATAGATAATTTAAATCATACACATACCCCACATACACATGCACCGTATACACAGTATACTCCCAGTTGTAGTACAATAACACTGTAACAGCATAATCAACAGCAGAAATCAAACAGTATGGAAGGATATAAGTAGGAAAAAGAAGACATACAATACTAGTAGAAAGTGGCTGTAGGACCTGAGAGCAGACCACAGTAATTTCCCAGAACAAGAACCAGTCACCATCAAAGTAGCAGACATCCAACAGTGAGTTAAGAACATGATGACTAGACAATACCTGGTCCTGGCATGATCCACACCTACTGGCTAAATAAACAATGCATGAACCCCTAGCAGCACAGATGAACCAGTTGCTAGTAGTGGGCTCGCACCCAGACTGGCTAATCCAAGTAAGGACAGTGCTGGACCTTATGGGCCAATACATGAGCACAGTTCAAGGGCTCAGAACCCCAGTTGTTCATAGATAGAGCAGTTGTCCAATACTCAAGATCTAGACAGACCAATCTGAGCACAGCCTAGATTGACTACAGGGAAAACTATGACTCAATGCCACACACATGTGAATGCCTAGTGCTATACAAAATCCATGGGACATTAAGAACCTTCCTCAAAAACCCAATGGGACTGTGGAAGTTTGTTTTGGATCATGGTTCTGACATCTTATTTACTAATGGTATACATATCTTTATAGCACTGAACTTTCCTTTTGCTTCTGGCAACATCTTCGAGTACAGTATGTTCAACTTTAATCCAGTTTATCATAACATCATAATTACCAATACCATTGTAGTTGCCTTTCCGATCTTCCCAAAATAGCTTCTTGGATACCTGCAGACTTAAGGAACTCTTTTTCCACAATGTATGTATCATATTGACTTTGCTCTGAATCTGAATATTCATCTGCAGAATATTGGATTGGACTGCAATTTACTTTTCCACTGTATTTACCTTACTGTATTTACCTCTGACCTTTCATTACCCCCTCATTATTGTGAAGTATATTTAACACTAGAACAACTCTAAGGAACTTCTGCTTTATGTTTATCTTATACCATTAAGGCTTTATCTTTTTGTTTCAGTTCACTGTGGCTGATTTTGGTGTACTAAACACATTTTACTTTTAGTGGAAAGCCAAAATGTTGCTGCTTTTAAAATCATGTTTCTATTGTGTCTTCTTCAACAAAGCAGACAATAAATCAGCTACTAGGATATTTCTAGATTAATGGCCCTAGAGCCACCAATAAAAATACTTTTCTGCAGCTTTCCCCACCTTTCCCATTTAAAATTTTTTATTGTAAGAAAAAAAAGATGGAAAAAGCAGTAAAAAAAAAAGACATCAGGCATATAAATGGAAAACTATAACATCTGAGCCATTTCACACTACAGGTAATCCTCGACTTACGACCACAATTGAGCCCAGAATTTATGTTGCTAAGTGAGAAATTTGTCTGGGAATTGTTGGATACACCATTTGTAATCTATCCATTTATGAACTGTTTTAATTTGCTGCCTTGAACTCATTGAGGTCATGTTGCTATCATTGTGCCTTGAACCCATTGAAGTCAAGTTGTCTTCGTTGTGCCTTAAACTCATTGAGACCATGTTGCTGGCACCATTCCCATGTGCCTTGATTCAAATTTTTTTAACCACTGTTTTTGTGGGCGTGGCTTGGTGGGCATGCAGGGGAAGGATACTGTAAAATCTTCAGTCAGAGGTGGTATTTGCCGATTCTCTGAGCTACTCAAAATTTCCGCTACCGATTCTCCAGAGCTGGTCAGAACCTACTGAATACCACCTCTGCCTTGAACCCATTGATGCCAAGCTGCCTTCATTGTGCCTGGAACCTGCTGGAGTTGTGTGGCTTTCATTGTACCCAAAGGCTGGCTTGACATCTGTGGAGCTGGCATCCTTTCCGTGCCATAGGTGCAAAAGAGATTGTGGCCAGACTTGATCCGATTGCATTTATTACATCCAATTTATTTGAAATGGACTTTAAAGACTGTCACATGGAGTTGGGACCTGGGGAATGACTAGAGGGTTGGTTGTGTGAAATAAACACATTTACTCCACTTGTGCTGTGTGTGTGTGGGTCAGGACACATATAAGATTGCTGTCAGAAGTTTGTTGCTGTCAAGGTCTAGATGGGACAAGAAAAGCAGAGAAGAGAAGCAGTTGTTTAGCTGATGGTTCTTAAAAATCCAGGCTTTTTTCCATGTGCAAAGCAAAATGATCCTAGGAAACAGTACCAAGATATCAGAGAGAAGAGAAAGCCTGCAGCAGCGCCAGGTAACCAGTAGGATCTGGGCAGACTCAACTTAATGTTTATTTATTTGCATTGTAGAAGCTTTGGGCAGGACCTGTTGCAGAAGAAGAGGTAAAACTAGAGTAGTTGAATTTGAATGTATCTAGGTGAGGGTTTGGGAAGAAATGAAGGTAATATCATGAAGACATGCCTTACAAAATCAGTAAGTTGTCTTCGTTGTGACTTAAACTCATTGAGACCATGTTTCTGGCACTATTCCCATGTGCCTTGAACTGGTGGTGGGATTCAAATTTTTTTACTACCGGTTCTGTGGGCGTGGCTTGGTGGGCGTGGCAGGGGAAGGATACGGTAAAATCTCCAGTCAGAGGTGGTATTTTCTGGTTCTCCAAACTACTCAAAATTTCCGCTACTGGTTCTCCAGAACTGGTCAGAATCTGCTCAATACCACCTCTGATTTTCATGCTATACTTAGAAAGTGAATACAAGAGTTGGAATGAATTTATTCAGTATGCCCTCAACTCTCAAACTGCAAACTTAAATTGACTCATACCATCTTCAAATTTCAGATCTCTAATATTAATTGAATCAGAGCTGACTGACATAGACATATAAAAGACAATTATATGCAGTATGACATTGGCTTCTGCCACAGAATATGAAGGGAAAATTGCTGTTTTGTAAAAAGATATTAAATAAATTGACATTTTAAAACTGAGGACTTCATATTTTTATCAAGTGTATAATAGCATAGGAACTAGTTATACAAGGTGATCACTTTTGCAAGTCACCTAAACCATATTGGGATAAAGTTTGGACATTTTTTGTTTGCTAGAGAAAGAAAGGTTCACTTAAACTTCGTGATGCAGAGTTTTTATCAACTTCAGTTCTGATCATATCTGTATGTCTCTGTCTGTGTACATTTATGTGTAAGAAAATTAAAATTATTCGTCTTTACAAGACTTTATTATAATGAATATTTAACAATCCAGAATGAATTATCCAATTTTTTTATCCATAAGATGCACTTTTCCTCCCCCAAAAGTGGATGGAAATGTCTGTGCATCTTATGGAGCAAATATTGTATAACAGAAGCAATATTTGGTGAATAGCAGCCAGGCTGTGGCAGCGGGGTCTGTTAGATATTCAATGGGGAAAAGTCAGTGATGTCAGACTTCCCCCATTGGTTCATTTTCCAGGCGGGAAAATGAACAGCCGTCAGTGGCTAAAGTTGTGGACAGCAGCCTGTAAAAAGAACAGCAGGCACACCTGGAGGCAGTCTTTACTCGGAGCAGAATAAAGAGATCTTTTCCCTCTCCCCGTTGTCCTGCCTCTTCAATCTAGCCCATATCTAACACTGGCAATGAGGATGGGATTCTAGAAGGGAACAAAGGAAACGAGGTGTAGACGGATAATTTCTTACAACAGAATGCTTCTATCACCATGCTGATCATCAGAATGTCCACCCACGTTCAACCAGAACCTTTTGATCCAACAAGGCATGACTGGATCGCGTACATGGGTCAATTTCAAATGTTTTTAGAAGCAAATTCACTGCAGGATACAACAGAACAGAGGAAGAGAGCTCTATTCCTGGGATATTGTGGGAATCGCCTCTACAAAACAGCTAGAATCTTAGCTGCACCCAAAGATGTGGAAACAATGGAATGGAAAGAATTACAGAAGATGTTTGAAGAACATTATGCTCCTGCTGTATCATCACTGGCTCACCAACTTGACTTCTACCACAGAGAACAGAAACCAGGTGAGACCATAAATGATTACCTTACAACCCTGTGAGATATTGCTGCAGGCTGTGAGTTTGAAAATGTGGAAATAACTTTAAGAGATAGGATTGTAGTTGGAATGGGGGACCTGAGATTACAAAGGAAGCTAATAGCTAAAAAGAGCATTTCTTTAAAAGAAGTAATAGAGGAAGCCTGGGCAGCAGAAATCTTGGAAAAACCAGCAACTAAAATTGAGAAGTCTGAGAGCGTTCACTGAGAAAATATCAGGGAGAGGGGGAGATTGGCGAATTCTCTGAAGAGGAGGAAGAAATACAAAGACTAAAACCAGATAGAAGATCAGGGCCCCAAGGGGCGAGCCAGAGACCCCTGTGGTGTGTAGGCTGCAAAGGAAACCACCCCCAGGCAGTTTGCAAATTCAGGGATGCAATCTGCCTCAGATGTGAGAGAAGGGGGCATATTGCTGAAGCATGCAGAGCAAATCTGCCAGCATACCCCAATCAGACACAAGCAGGTTTCCCTAATCAGCCACATGGTCCACAACAAAGGGGATTCCAGAGACCGTCAAATTCAAACTACAGGTGGGAAGATAATAGAATAGAGAGGGACAAAGACTATGAGCATACAATAGTGGGGCATTCTGACCCCCATAAATCAAAGAAATTCAACATCACAGTGCTAATAGGAGAAAAACCTTGTGATATGGAAATTGACTCTGGATCCTACATATCTATGATGTCCTGGACAACTATAAAGGAAGCAATCCCTGGCATAACTCAACAACAACTAAAACCACAATGTTTAATACTAAAAGACTACCAAGGAAATAGAATTCCTGTATTAGGAAAAGGAATTTTTCCAGTAAAATTCAGAAACTTCACCGGTGAATTGCCTTTAACTATCATGGACAAAGAAGTACCAAGCCTCCTTGGGATAGAATGGTTTAGAGCCATAGGAGTGGAGGTGACCATCCACACCATGCAAGCAGAGGACTACAATCAAATGAGAGAGGACCTACAGACTGAATTCAAGGATGTTTTTGATGGGAGCCTAGGCAAGTATATGGGGACCCCTATTTCTTTCAACTTTGATCTAAAAGTTCCCCCTGTCAGAATAAAACCAAGGCTCCCATTTGCCCTGAGGCTCAACCCTTTTGCCCTGAGGCCCAAGGTGGATGAACAATTAGATAAACTAATAGTCCAAGGAGTCCTAGAGCCAATTGATCACGCTAAGTGGGAGACCCCAGTTAAGCCGGATAGGTCCATTAGAATCTGTGTGGACTATAAAATTTCCATAAATACCTCATTGCAACAGAGTGCATACCCAGTACCAGTAGTACAATATCTGTTGCATTCAATAGGAAAAGGATTTTTTTGCCAAATTAGACTTGGCTCAAGCCTATCAGCAGTTACCTGTGGATGAAGAAACAGCAGAAGCTCAGAAAGGGGTGCTTTCAAATGCAAAAAACTGCAATTTGGGGTAAGCAAAGCCCCAGGACTATTTCAAAGCTTAATGGAATGCCTACTACAGGGCATTGTGGGGGTGGTACCTTATTTTGATGATGTTCTCATGGCAGCAGAGGACAAAGAACAACTTAAACTTAAACAAAGACTAAGGCTAGTCCTGAGCAGATATCAAGAAGCTGGCCTTAAAATCAAAAAAGAGAAATGCCACATAGCAGTATCAAGTGTTGAATTTCTGGGATATCTAATTGATGAGACAGGTATACACCCCACAGATAGAATTGTGATACCTGGAAAGCTGAGAGAACAAGTCTTAAGAACGTTGCATGAGGGCCACCCAGGGATAATATGAATGAAAGCATTAGCTAGAAGTTATACCTGGTGGCCGGAAATGGATAAGAAAATTGAAAAATGGGTTGCAGCTTGTACGCCTTGTCAGGAATCCAGACCTGCACCCCCTTCGGCACCAACCCTAGAATGGGAATCACCAAAAGCACCTTGGTCTAGAATACATATAGACCTGGTAGTGCCAATGCAAGGGCAACTATTTCTAATAACCGTTGATGCATATTCAAAGTGGGTGGAAGTAACAATCATGAAAAACACCACAGCAGAAGCCGTGATTAAGGTATTGAGGAAATTGTTTGCCACACATGGGTTACCAGATATTGTGGTATCAGATAACGGACCCCAATTCACAGCAAACAATTTTGAATGCTTTCTAGCTGAACAGGGTATCCGCCATGCATTATCAGCACCAGAGCACCCCCAAAATAATGGGCAGGCAGAGAGGGTCATAAGATCCATGAAGGAAACCTTAGCAAAAATGGGACCAGGGGAATGGCAAACAAAAATAGACAAATTCTTACTGATACAACATATCACACCCTCGGCAGCCACACATAAAAGTCCAGCAGAACTTTTAATGGGGCGGAAGTTAAAATCAAAGCTAGATAGATTACACCCACACTACAATCCAAGCACACCCGCAGATTCGACGAGTAAATGTAGATATTTGAACATAGGCCAATCAGTGCTCACAACTATGCAGCCCCCCCCATGGATTCCCGCATGAGTAGTGCAAGTCAGAGGCCCCCGATTTTATAGAGTAGAACTAGAAGATGGGAAAATATGGAGCAGACACATAGATCAACTCTGAGGAAATTGGACCAAGATCAGAACCACCAGAGAGCCTCAGAGAGAGAAATCCAACACAGAGAAGAAAGACCAACCCTGACAACTAAAAATACTGAAAACACAAGCCTCCCCACTTTAGGGCGGAACTCAAACTTGAGTATACTGCAGGATAACTTAGCTGGGGGGGGGGATCCAGCAAAAAACCTCAGAGCCCTCTGTTTCATCAAAGCCAGCCCCGCCCCTGAAAAACCTTGAGGCAGTCCAAAGGGCTGGCTCTGGAGTGACAGCAGACCCAACTAGTCAGGTAGCCACTGCTGGTGAGGCTGAACTGCGAAGGTCAAGTAGCTCAAACAGGAGTCCTGCCTACTTATGTGATTATGTTCTGTGTGTGAAAGCTGATTGGATGAATGCTTCTTCCAGGAGGGGAGCGGTGTTAGATATTCAATGGGGAAAAGTCAGTGATGTGAGACTTCCCTCATTGGTTCATTTTCCAGGCGGAAAAATGAACAGCTGTCAGTGGCTAAAGTTGTGGACAGCAGCCTGTAAAAAGAACAGCAGGCACACCTGGCGGCAGTCTTTACTCAGAGCAGAATAAAGAGATCTTTTCCCTCTCCCCATTGTCCTGCCTCTTCAATCTAGCCCATATCTAACAGGGTCCTTTTACAGTGCTGAACCCCGCCTCTTCTGTCTTTGTCACTGCCTGCCTCTTCTGTCTCTTTTCTGCAGTGCAGGAGTCAATAGGCAGTGCTGGCACATGAGAAGACACCTATCTGTGGTCCTCACAGGCTCCGTCTCCTGCCCTCACTACACTGCTGCTCCATATTCAGCACGCCATATTCACAGTATTCTGAATATTTTTTTTTCTTGTTTTCCTCCTCTAAACTAGGTGCATCTTATGGTCAGGTGCATCTTACGGAGCATAAAATATGGTAATAGTCTCAATTAAGATAGCAAATAATTTAATTATTATTATTAAATATTATTTTATTTAATAATAATCTAAGATTATTTAAGATATCAGAAAATTCTTATTTAATTTTACTATTCATGATCACAATGTCTTCTTCCTCCTAAATATTGCAATTGATAATATCTTATTAATCAGGATTAACCGTGAACAAAAAACCAGACTAGGTATGTATCTAGTTGATCTGATTACCTTCAACAGTTTCCAGAATGCAGTGATAAGTAAAAATGAGATGGCAATGAAGTTCACTTGGAATCTCAGGAAAAAAAATGAATGGCAGCATTTGGCAAGTTCTGTGCTGATTTTGCAAACACCTTTTCTAAGAAGTTTGTTGATTCTTCTCAGATATGGATTTTATGCAGTGAATAGATTCTAGGGTGGTGACTGAGACTTGTCTACATTTGATATATGATCTTTAATTTGTTCAGAATGAGGATACAGACAAATTGAATGTAGGAGCCTACAGTTGATTTGTTGAGCCAAATCAATCCTGCCTTGTAAAAGCTGTCAGGATGGAATAGAGTTCAAGTGGTGGAAACTGTAAATACTTCAGGTGGCTTATAAAGGAAGCTATATTAAGAGCTTTGTTAAAGGAATCGTCTTTAGGTTTCATCATCATCAATCATTATTGGCAAGTCTCTTAACTTTTGGTTATTGAAGTCACAAAGCTGATAACGTCAGCAAAACTCCAGGCTGTTTAGGAGAAAAAAACCATCGGCAGATGGCCAATGGTGATAGCTAGCAAATTGTGTCCTCTGAACAGTATTCAACAATATCAATAATAATATTGCTTTTTTAGAATGTTCGACTGTATGGAACTCAAGGGTATCATATCATTGTGGTTCCATTCCAAGAAAGGGAGGCAGAGACATTACTGATTTTAATATTGATTTGACATTTCTCCAGGATTTAACACCTTTTGTTTCCCATGTCAGAAGTAGTATTGAAGAGGCCAAAACTGAAAACTGATTCAAATTCCTATTGATTATTTAGATGCAAAATTACATAAAGGATCTTTATATATAGAATAAATTTGTTTTTTTTAATGTATATTAATCATGAAGGAGATAACAAGGGTAGAGCCAAAGGCAAATAAAGCTGTTTTTTATTAATAGTAATTTATTCAACTTGTATGCTGCCCTTCTCCCTAAGGACTCAGGGCGGCGAACATTAAAATACCAAAAATTTACAATAAAAAACAGATTAAACATAACATATTGATTTACTTGTGACAAAGTTTATGGACAATTGAATAGGACTTTTAAACCAAATATTTATAGTTAATTGTTAAAAACCAACATCACTGTGGCAGAACTAATTCCAAATACTTCAGGAACTTCAGTAAGTTTCTTCACTATACAAAAATGCAGCCTTCTTCAATATTACTTATTGCTGAAATAAATAAGTAATGAAATAAAAGTGAAATAAAAATTACTCAAGGTCTCAGCTATTATGCAATTTGTTTTCATAGTTAAATAACAAATTGGGTTATGCCATGGGATATGGAAGCATAAGAAGCATCAGAATGCCCAGCTTACCAATACATCTTAGTACAATAGTTACAAAAATCTGAGTAGGCCTCAGCTGATGTTCAATAAAACAATGGAAAATATATAGGACATATGCAGAAGTATTCAAGTCATTATTTTTTTCTTTCAGAATGCTTTAAAAAAAAACAAGAGTCACTTTTCAAGTATATTCAAGTAAACAAGAAAATATAAATAGCAACTGCTGGCACAACATCTATTTTATCTCATATATTGGGTTCAATTAGAACTTAGAACTTGGAATAACTATTGTCACTTTGAATGTACACTAATTGGCATACATTAAAATGAAATTTTGTTGCATACAGCTCTCAAAGGGTCACCACCTCCAATATAAACTACATAAACATGACTAAATAAATAAATAAATAAATAAATACAAACTACTCACATATATTATATACTACAGAGAAACAATACAGTCTAGTTTGGATGTATACATGTACATAATGAAAAAAAACAAATCTTGCAAGTTTACCAGATGGATGGCATAGGAAACAAATCTGTTACAGAATCTGGTAGTCCTGCTAGAAATATTTTGAAACCTCCTCCCAGAAACAGAAACAGATCATAAAGTGGGTGTCTCTAACAATGCTTTGAGCTCTAAATACATAGCTCCTATAAGCAGTATCCTGAATGATAGGAAGCAAGTTTCCTATAACCTTCTCGGCTGTCCTTATCATTCTCTGAATGAACTTTCTCTCTGAGGCACTGCAGCAGTGGTGGGATTCAAAATTTTTTACTACCGGTTCTGTGGGCGTGGCTTGGTGGACATGGCAGGGGAAGGGTACTGTAAAATCTCCAGTCAGAGGGGGTATTTGCCAGTTCTCTGAACTACTCCAAATTTCTGCTACCGGTTCTCTAGAACCTGCCAGAACCTGCTGAATACCACCTCTGGATTGTAGCCACCAAACCCAACTGAGATGCAGTTTGTTAAAATGCTTTCAACTGTGCCTCTGTAAAAAGTGACCAGGACAGAAAGAGAATTATGTACTCTCCTCAACTGATGCAGGAAATGCAGGCGCTGGTTTGCACACTTCACTAAGGATGACATGTGAGAGACCAATTCAGATTGTTAGTTATCTGCACTTGCACCTGCTCTTCATCTGCAATTGAAGTGGAGTGTGCATTTCCACACACACACCCCTATTTCTCATCCTACCCTGGAAAGAGGGACTGTCTTACTATCATTTCTACCAAAACCTCCCAACATTTAGTTCTGGACATGAGTGGGGTATGGATTAGGTTCAATTGTCAGATGAAATGAGTATAGCTATGAGAGGCATGGGAGAGTTAGCTTTCTGAGAAGTCAAATTTCATCCATGACTTTGTGGTTACAGAAAGCAGTGGCAACATGCAACAGGCAGTCTGTCAGACACAATGATTTACTTCACATTATTCCAGAATTCTCTTCCTATATTTCTGGTTGCTTGCTGAAGTGACACACAGCACTCCAGTAAAACAAATGTTATTATTGCTGCTTCTCAATGACAGGCATTGTGTTACTGCCATTGTGTTACTATTGTGAAACTCACATTTCAATACCAGGCTAATATTAACAAACTATATGGTATAAATTAATTGAAAAATAAGCATCATATAACATGAGTTTTGCCATGAGATTAAACAAAAATAAAAGAGATAAAAATATAGATTAAAATAAGTAGAGCAGGAAAAAAAATCAAATATTGACAAACGGTGAATTTAAACAATTTAAACAATCCATCACAGTACTGCTAATGAAATATAGATTTAATTTTTAAATGTTGCATTTCTTTTTTCATTAATTCTTGAAGTTTTGATGAATTCCAAATAATACGGATACAGCCATACGCATATTTAACACACAGCAAGTACTGTAATATCGTGTTAACAATCCTATAATAACAATCCTATACATTTCAGACTAAAAGTATGGCAATACCAGTTGTAGTAATATTAAACAACTATTCTACTAGAGTACATAAGTACAGGAGTACCTTGGTGCGCAACTGCTTTGAAATTCATTGAATTTGGTACTCAACACATTTTGATGTGAAAATTTTGTGCTGGTACTCATATTTTGTTCGCTGCTCAATGCACAAACTAGAGCTTGTTGATGTTGACTGCCTCATGACTTACTACATTATTCCTTATGGAAAAAATTGGTGCTCATCATTTTTTGGTTCTCATTAAACCTCCCAGAACCAATTAAGGAGCACTGAGGAACCACTGTACTTATTTTGTCTGATATAATTTTTAAAATATATATCCCACATTTTCACTGTTAAAGATATCCTAAAGTGGAACAATGCAATTTATATTTGTCTAAAATGATTATTATTCCCCTTCAACTGCCTATTATGGTAGTGTTTTCCCCAAAATTAACAGAAAATAAGCAAATTATCTAAATAATAAAGTAACACATAAGGCAGAAAGATTCTAGCACACTTCTTTCCTCTCAGATCCACATTAATTTGGAATCGTGCAAATGAGAGAGTAGATGAATATTTGAATGCAGGTTTGGTGATCTATTCCCTAATCATTTTGGTGGTGGTTGTTTTTTGTTCTTTTTTTCAAGTTGCTTTCCAGTTCTCTTATTTCAGATATGGTGATTAGAACTTTCCATAGTACTTACTATATTGGCTGCTTTATTTTCAATACTCTTCCAAATTATCCTAAGCTTGAAACTTGCCTTTTTAATAGCAGCTACATGCTGTGTTCATCTTCATACCCAATCCACCATTTTCTTAAACAATTACTTCCAACTCAGAACTCATTAATGTATTTATAAGGTTGGGATTTTATGTGCCAAGATGTATCTTTTGGGCCTAATTACTGATTTTCATTTATCACTGATGTCCACTCACTCAGTTTTAGAGCTTTTTCCAATTCTTGTCATTTTCTATCTCAAAAAATTCAGTACAATTAGCAAATGTTGCCACTTCATTGCTCACTCCAATTCTATATGGTTTACAAATGAATTAAAAAGCATTGTAGCATCATTTATCCCTAGGGGACCCTGCACAGAATAGCTTCCCCAGCTGAAAATTATCCATTCCTTTCTATCTTCTGTATACCATTTACTAACTGTTTACTGTTAAGTTTGCATGAAGAGTCAGACGCGGAGTGCTTCAGTGAAGAGTTTATTAGTGACTACAGCTCATAAGAGACCCGATTTGGCTGGTCTGTGGCTACTTATAGCCAGCAGCGCAGTTGCCAGCCAATCAGAGTGCAGGATTTTCCCGCACTTTTTAAACCAATCATTTCTGACATTTTACAAGAACAGTTCAAACTAAACCAATGACATTCAAACCTGCATACATTTATTTATTTATTTATTTATTAATGAGACTTGTATGCCGCCCCATCTCCGAAGACTCGGGGCAGCTCACAACTAAAACAAGAAAAACAATAAATAATTAAAAAAGAATTAAACTAACAAGCCCCATTAAGATACAATTACATAAATACATGATAAAACCATGATAAAACCACCCCCAAAGGGTCACAGCCCGGCTTGGTTAAATAACCAGGTCTTCAATTCACGGCGGAAGGCGAGGTCAGGAGGCGGAGCCCCGGGGAAGCTGATTCCAGAGGTCAGGGGCGCAATAGAATAGGCTCATCGTGGGGACTGCCAACCGGCATTGGCCAGCCGACGGGACCCCAAGGAGTCCTTGCCTATGTGATCGCACAGGTTAGTTCTTGATGTCGGCAGGAGTCGCTCCCTTAAATATTGCGGACCCATGTCATGGAGGACTTTGTATGTTAGTGTTAACACCTTGAATCTCACCCGAGCACAACCGGCAGCCAATGCAGACAGCGCGGAGGGGGTAACATGGGAGAACCAGGAAACTCCCATCACCACCCGCGCCGCCGCATTTTGCACCAGCTGCAATCTCGGATAGTATGCAAGGGTAGTCCTAAATAGAGAGCGTTGCAGTAGTCGAGTCTGGAGATAACAAGGGCATGAGTAACTGTGAGGGCATCGTGGTCCAGAAAAGGGCGTGTTGAACCAAATGGAGCTGGGCAAAAGCGCCCCTGGCAACGGCCCCCACCTGCTCCTCCAATCGAAGCCGTGCATCCAGGAGGACCCCAGATTCGCGCCTGTCCACAGGGTGCAACACCACTCCCCTATGGTTAAAGATGGATAATCCTGACTGGGCCGCAATGGCGGTATGCACAGCCACTCAGTCTTGGCTGGGTTGAGACGAAACATGTTTCCGTTCATCCAGATCCGTACCGCATCCAAGCACTGGGTCATCAGGGAGAGGGCATCACCGATCTGGTTCGGGTGGAGATATACAGCTGAGTATCATCTGCATATTGATGGAAACTCACCCTGAAACCACGGATGATCTCACCCAGTGGCTTCATATAGATGTTAAATAGCAGGGGGGAGAGGACCGACCCCTGAGGGACCCCACAAGAAGCACCTCGAGGTGGACCTCTGTCCCCCGCCAGTACCGACTGCGACGCCGAGAGGTAGGAGGTGAACCACTGGAGTACAGTGCCCCTATACCCAACCCCGAGGCGCAGAAGGATACCATGGTCGATGGTATCAAAAGCCGCTGAGAGGTCTAATAGGACCAGGGCGGAGGAAAACCCCTGTCCGGGCCCTCCAGAGATCATCCATCAGTGCGACCAATGCCGTCTCGTGCTGAAACCAGGACAGAAGCCCGATTGATATGGATCCAGGTAGTCCGCTTCATCCAGGAAAAGTGGAAACTGCCGAGCCACCACACTCTCAACAACCTTCGCTAAAAAGCGAAGGTTGGAGACTGGACGAAAGTTGTCTAACACGGCGGGTCAGGGCAGGCTTCTTCAGGAGGGTCTCACCACCGCCTCCTTCAAGGCGGCGGGAAAGACACCCTCCCTTAGCGCGTTGACAACTGCCAGCCAGCCAGTGACCTCTCTGGCGGCATAAGCTAACCAGGAAGGACACGGGTCCAACAAACATGTGGTGGAACTCAGGCACCGCATAATCCCATCCACTTCATCCTCAGAAACAGGATCGAACTCATCCCAAATCACACTGGCCAGACTACTTGCATCCTAATCCTCAGACCACTGCAAATCAGAGGACAACCCGCTCCGAATTCGAACGATCTTATCTGACAGATATTGACCAAACTCCTCAGCATAACACCCCATAACACCCCTCCCCACTAGGTTCAGTCCATACTCAAACCCCAACCTATCTAATGTATTCTTTTAAATAGGTGGGGCTCTTACGTGTACGTTGAGACCTTCGTGGTTCAGAAGTTTTAATGTTCTCACCCAGTGAGAGAGGAAATGTGTCTGTTGACATTTCCCTATTAGGGCTTCCAGTGAAAGAAGACCCTGTTTGATTGTTAGAATCTGGTCTCTCCTCCCAACCCATCTCCAGCCCAATGTCAGCAACCAAGTCAGGTAGTGATGTGCACTCTTCCACTTGTAAGGATGGATTTTGGCATTGTGACAGGTTTTGGGGTGGTTCCTGTCGTAATGGCTCGTTACACATGGGGTTCATTCTTGCTTGCTGATTATCCTCATGCTCCTCCCTTCCCCTAGAAAAGGCATTAGGTATGGGAACTAGAGAGGAACAATTGCGATGTTCCTGAAGTAATCTGGATCTAAGCTGATCAATGTGCCTGCTCCAGAGGACACCATCCTCTGTTTGCACCCTGTAAGAACGAGGGCCAGTGATTTGAGTTATTTCAGCAGGAATCCATGAAGGTTCACCCATAAGGTTCTTAGCATAAACAGAATCACCCACACTGAACATGTGAACTTTGCTAGTGGAATCTGGTGGTGCGTTGGGTGCGTAAGTGGGATGAAGGCGGTCAAGGGGAGACCTAAGTTTCCTACCCATCAACAACTCTGCTGGGGATAAGTTAGTTGATGAGTTAGGAGTGATGTGCTGAACACTAAGAAGTTTTTCAACTTTCTCAGTGATGTCCCCAGGACTCAATTGCTGAAGCTTTTCCTGGTAAAATGTACCATGCGTTCAGCCCGGCCGTTAGCCAAAGGGTGCCCAGGGGCAGTGAGGGCATGTCTGATACCCTGCTGTGCTAGATAGGATTCAAAAAGGTTGGATGTAAATTGAGGGCCATTGTCAGAGACAAGAACATCAGGTAACCCGTGGGTCACAAAAAACTTTTTAAGCTGCTTGATGACAGCATCAGTTGTGGTGGATGCCATAGGGATGACCTCTAGCCATTTGGAATATGCATCTACTATAATAAGGAAGGTGTGCCCTCTGGTAGGGCCAGCGAAATCAATGTGAATCCTAGACCATGGGCCCCTAGGACATTCCCATTCCTGTGGGGGTGAGAGGTGGGGCAGGCCTGACTACCTGACAGTTGGGACAAGATGCAACCCAATTTTCCACCATTTTGTCAATACCTGGCCACCATACATAACTCCTGGCCAATCCCTTCATCCTTACAATACCTGGATGACCCTCATGTAACATTTCCAAAACCTCTTTTTGCAGTTTTGCAGGAATAACCACCCTGTTACCCCACAAAATACATCCTCTTAATACAGATAATTCAGTTTGCCTGGATTTAAAAGGTTGGGCAAGGTGAGGTAGATCTTGAAAAGGCCAACCTTTCTTAATCCAGCCTATAACAGGAGCCAATAAAGTGTCTTTGGCAGTCTCTCTGGCAATTTCAGCAGCGTGTACTGGAAGCTTGGCAACAGTTTCTAGCAAAAAGGTGTGCACCTCAGGTTCAATGTTCTCAGTGTGAAACAGAAGTGGGCAGCGACTCAAGGCATCAGCATGGCCAATGTCTTTGCCAGGCTTGTGGATGAGCTTGTATGAAAAAGCAGCAAGAAATTCAGTCCACCTCAACATTCTTGGTGACAGGATAGTGGGTGTAGGTTTGTCTCCTGCCACAATGCCTAACAAAGGTTTGTGATCTGTGACAATGGTAAATGTTCTCCCATATAGATACTCATGGAATTTCTTGACAGCTGCAACAGTTGCCAATGCTTCCTTGTCCAATTGGCTGTAATTCCTCTCTGCTTTGGTCAAAGTGCGAGAGTAAAATGCATAGCGGCTTCCCTCCCACTGGGAAGCCTGTGGCTTAACCCCCCCATACACACACACTCCAAAAGGGGATGCATCACAAGTCAGTACAATAGGCAAATTCTCAGAGAACTGTATCAGTACAGCATCAGACGTGATTAGTCTTTTAATATTGTTAAATGCTGATTGTTCCTTTCTGCCCCAGACCCAAGCAGATTTTTTGTCCAGTAGTCTGTGTAATGGTTCTGCAATGGTTGCCTTCTGAGGTAGGAACACGTGATAAAAGTTAATGAGTCCAAGGAAGGCTTGCAAATCTGTTTTGCATTTTGGTCTAGGGGCTTCTTTGATTGCTTGAACCGTGGCATCTGTAGGGTGGATGCCATGCTTGTCAATCATGTAGCCCAAGAACTCAACCTTGTCAGTTCTAAAAGTGCATTTTTCTTCCTTGACTTTTAACCCCGCTTTCTTGAATCTGGTAAGGACTTCTCTGAGTCTTTCTTGTAATTGAGTGTCATTTTCAGCAGAGATTAACACATCATCAAAGTAAGGCACTACCCCTGGCAGTCCTTGGAGCATCCTTTCCATAAGGCTTTGGAAGATGCCTGGTGCCACGCTTACTCCAAACTGTAACCTTTTACATTTGAAGGCACCTCTATGAATCACAATGGTTTGGGCCTCTGCAGTGGCATCATCAACTGTTAGTTGTTGATATGCCTGGGCCAGATCCAATTTGGCAAAGACTGTACCCCTGCCAAGTGAATGTAATAAATGATGCACCACTGGAACTGGATATGCGCTCTGTTGAAGCGCATGGTTGAATGTCCCCTTATAGTCTCCACAGATTCTTACTGACCCATCAGTCTTGACTGGTGTGACTATGGGTGTCTCCCACCTGGAGTGGTCAGTGGGCTCTAAAACTCCTTGAGCTATTAGTTTATCTAATTGTGCGTCAATTTTTTTCCTTTAAGGCAAATGGGACCCTTCTGGTCTTTAAACGAATTGGGGGCACCTTGGGATCTAGGTTGAAAGTGATAGGGGTCCCCATATACTTGCCCAATCGATCGCTGAAGACCTCTGGAAACTCAGACTTCAAGGCCTCCTCCCATTCAGTGTTGCTCACGTGATTGATGCCAGTCACCTCAATGCCTAATGGATTGAACCACTCAAGTCCCAGCAAGCTTGGGCGATCCTTGTCCACGATGGTCAGGGGCAAACATTTGGTGTGGCCTTTGAACTTCACGTTGAATTCTCTTGTTCCAACTACTGGAATCTTGTTCCCTTGGTAGTCTTTAAGAGTCAGTGCTTGCTTCTGGAAATGTTTCTTCTGAATGTTTGGGAGTAGTCTGTGAATAGTGTTTCATGACACCATAGATAAATAGGAGCTTGAGTCCACTTCCATTTGGAAAGGCCTTCCTTCAATTAGTACCTTCTCGTGTACTTTTCTGCTTCTTAAGGGTGAAGAATGACCAATGGTGATTGTTTGATGAGTTTCATTCTTCCCATTTGCTTCTGTGTTGCGCCCCATTTTCTCACTGAAGTTGTTAGGCTTGAATTCTTTGTCAGGAAACTTTCTTCTGTGGGGTGGAGTTCTGGATGATTTGCAGACTCTTGCTAGGTGTCCTCTTTTTTCACAACGGAGGCAGATGGTATCAAGAAACTTGCATTCAGTGCGGGGTGGCTTCCCCACAACCTCTGCAGTAAAATCTTGCCTCTTTCTTCCAAGGTCTTTCTTTTTCCTCTCCATTCTGAGTCTATAAATTCCTTCCTCCACCTCACTACAGTCTGACTCAGAATCTATTTGCTCGCAATGAGTTGTTGTGGACTTTTCCACATCAGGATGGCTTGAGGCTTTGTTAATTTTCTTCATGGCTGCTGCTGAGGACTTGGTGGCTTCTGCTGAGGAGGCCTTTTCTATGGCTTCCTTCAACGTGATCTTAGGTTTTAATAATAATTTGCTCTGAAGCACCTTGTCTTTGAGACCTAGAACAAATCAATTGCGCATGGCCTCTTCCAAGTTGTTAAACTCGCATGCACCCCCAATGTCTCTTAAACTTGCCATGAAGTCGTTAATGTTTTCGCTTTCCCCTTGATCTCGACGATAAAACTCGTGTCTCTTAATGAGGCACGATACTTGTGGGGCGTAATGGGCTCTTAAAAGCTTTTCTAAATCAGGCCATTCCATTACCTTCACGTCTGCAGCTCCTGCCAATGCCTTCGCCATCTTGAAAGCTGCCGGACTGCAGTGTGTGAGAAAGACTGCCCTCTTCCGCTTCTCGGAAATCTTGGCAAGATCGTTTCCCTCCAAATACATTTGGAAATTATCTGCATACGAGTCCCAGTCTTCTGCCGTCGGATCGAACGGGGCTGGGGGAGTGTTCAGCGCAGCCATCTCTCTCAGCTTGTTTTCCGCATCGTCTTCTCTTCAGGAAGGATCCCACCTTCGTCGCCAGTGTTAAGTTGCATGAAGAGTCAGATGCGGAGTGCTTCAGTGAAGAGTTTATTAGTGACTACAGCTCATAACAGACCCGATTTGGCTGGGCTGCGGCTGCTACTTATAGCCAGCAGCCGCAGTTGCCAGCCAATTAGAGTGCAGGATTTTCCCGCACTTTTTAAACCAATCATTTCTGAGATTTTACAAGAACAGTTCAAACTAAACCAATGACATTCAAACCTGCATACATAAAATTTACCAGTTACTAATCCATAACAGTTTGATTCACCTTGTCACATGTGTTTGATCTGGAGCCTTTGGTGAAGACTTTGGAATTCCAAATATATAACATCAGCTGGGTGATCCTATTCCACATGCTTGTTGACAATGAGAAAAACTATAGAAGGTTAATTTTTTAAAAAATCCCTTGTAGAAATCATGGTAGATGTCTAGGGGAAAAGCAGCAAATATTAAAGTATTGTATAATTGTCATTCAGTTGATCTCTAAGACTGAGGATGCAATGAAGAACCTTACATAAGGCTAGATAGTTTCAGAAAGGCTGCCAGTACTATTCCATCAAGTGGTGTTCTGCAGTATTATCCTGCAACCACTATACAAAGATTACTGTAATAGCAGTAGTAATCTCTTAGCAACAAAATCAAAATATTTAAAGCATCTAAGAAAATACATATATGAGCTATTTATCTCCACGAAGTAGTATTGTGAGTTTGCAGTTCTATACTTGCTTGTCTAAAAGTAGTCAGTGGAGTGGAATTTTAAGTGTAAACACATATAACTTGTTTTGTAAGCAACTCGTTAAAAGCTCTAAAATGGGATTCAGACACAGGCATGTTTAAGATTGATCAAATATAAGCCTTGGTATTAATTTGCTCCACTGAGTTTTGTTAAACTGGACCTGATTAGGTCTGGATCTACTATCTTTATGACAAAAATCAAAAGAAGGTATTTTCTCATTCAAATTTTTGTTTTAGTTTTTGCTGTTGCTTTATTACAAAACCTAAATACAGTTAACCTGCAAACAACTTGACATCTGTGTTTCTAAGGAACAAGACATATTTTCAGTTAATTAATTCAAACTATTTCACACTTACAAAACAGAGAGACAAAAATAACAAAAATACAAATTAAGTAGGTAAACAACGAACATCTCATTTACTGAAACTTAATTTTTCCCCAAGCAGGGAGTTCAAAATGTATATAATATAAGAAATAATTCAAATAAGTTTTTGGGTTTTGCAAAGGAGAAAGGGAGGGAGGGAAGAAGGTCAATGAAAGAAGGACATAGCTGTAAATAACCTGAAATAGAACCAACTCTGGCTGTGGCAATATGACAATTACCTGACTTTTTCACTGTCCTCTATGTTCTGCAGATAGTTAAAAAAACAAGATCAATCTGCATAATTCATGACTAGGGACCAAGAAGGTTAGCATCATGTACTGAATCAGCCTCAAAATAATGAAGATTGTGCATATTATATAACATCCTTCCCCCACACTTGGTAGATGAAGGTTTTAGATAAAATTCTTCCTGATCAGTACTGAAAATATGAGTCAAAACTAGCAGATGCTGGTTTCCCATCTCTGACTCTGATCCAGGGATTGTTCACAAACACTCCTTGGGCAAAAGAGGGATACATCTTTCAGAAATAAATAAACACAAATATCTAATTGCAAATAGAATTTTGTATGTGCATGCCATAATTTACAATCCATATATTTGATTGGGTTTTTCCAATGGGGATACCCATAAATACAGGAGACATGGGTGTATCTACCTGTGATTACACATAAATATAATTCATATTTTAGTTATACTTTATCAGTTGTGCCCCTGATTTATAGTCCATTCCACCAATTCTAAATGAGCTTATTCTTTTAATATGAAAATAATACGTGAAATTATATGTGAGTAATGTGTTATTATGTGAGCAATGTGAATAAATGTATAGTTTGAATAAGGGAATGTCAGAGACAGTAAAGTTTGGTTGGTTATAAATAAATTAATTCAGTTAATAATACCAGTAACTGAGATCTTTGCTTTTGAGGATTTGTGAGACAGAAATTACAAGTTAGAGACAATTTGACTCAGTGCCCACTAATGTCTCCATTTGTCTTCTACTGCCAAAGGTTTTCTTCAGACAAAGACTACCAAGTTCCATGCATTTGAACAAGAACTACACAGTTTCTCATAAAAGTTAGAGTTGCTTTTACGCTAGTCCTGGGTAAATATAAAATCTTTGAAAACAATTCAAAAATCTTTGAAAACAAGAGGGATCCTCACTTTTGTGAATTATTTAAGACAGAGTACCTTTGAATTATTTCAACATTTCTTCCCAGGTTTCTTATTATCTGGCTAAGTTGCCATTTAGGTCTCTTGACTGTTTATATCATCCTGACTTGGAAATTCTGGGAGCTGAAGTCCACACATCTTAAAGTTGACAAGTTTGAAAAACACTGAGATAGATAGTGACTTTTTCACCTGTGCTTTGGAAAATGATCTTTGATGGATTTTTGTAAGCACTGTTGATTCTCCCCACCCCCACCCCAAATAATAAACACTGCAAATGTTTGTTGTGTCTGCAAGCTACTGGCTGGAAGCAAGTCTTGAAAAAGCATACTGAGACTCTGCTAGACACTCCTGCTATATCATTTTTTTTAATTTTAAAATTCCTACTGTAGCAGTAATGAGGCATCCTTGGTGCTCTCTGAACTTGGTTGTTTTCTTGCAGATGTTTCATTACCCAAATTAGGTAACATCATCAGTGCTAGTAAGGAGTGGGCTTTGCTGTCATCTCATATTCTAGTGGCTTGCCTTCTCAGTATTGGTGGGAGTGGTCTTCAAGGTCTGTTTGGGCTGTCTACTGTTACATTGTTTGCATTCCTTAATTGGCGTATTGTTTATTTCTTGTTGTTCTGATGCTAATCTTGGAGTTAATCTATACCCATCCAGGTGCTGATTCAAGGTAGGGAGGTATTTTGGTCTTTTTGTTCCCTTTTTGGCTTGTTGATAGTCTCTTTTGCATAGTATGTAGATATTGTTTATGTCTGTGTGTTTATTGATGACTAATTAGTCAGAATGCCAGGCTTCTAGAAATTTTCTAACATTTTTGTATTTGGCTTAGTCTAGATGGTCCCAGTTTCCCAGATGAAGTATGGTTAAATCTGTCCATATGTTATGAAATTAAAGAGTTTTCATCATGTTTTCTAACTGCTAGTTGGTGTTTGTGGATGTGTTCTGTCAGTCTTCTTTCTGTTTGTCCTATGTAGTGGCTGCTGCAGTCATTACACTGTATGTCATCGATGATTTCTTTTTTTTCTTCTAGGGCTGCTGGGTCTTCTGGTTTACTTAGGTTGTTTTGGAGGACTTTAGTTTGTTTTTGTGCTTTGCTGATTCCATGTGGTTGTAATAGTCTGATGGTGATTTCTGAGATGATGGCAATGTTGTTCTTTTTACAGCTTGTGTGGGTTGTGCTGTATTGAGCTATTGTCAGGCACCTTTTGATAAAGTTGTGGGATCATCCATTTTGTTGTAAGATGTTGTTTAGAAGCACTATTTCCTTTTTTTGTTAATTCAGGGTTGCTGCAGTGAGTTTGTGCTCATCCAAATAAAGTTCTTCAGACCCTCACACTTCAGTGCTAACCCATTCAACATTACCTTCTTCATCTGAGTATACTAAAGGCATTGCCACCATCATTGGAAAAAATGATTAATAAACTTCAAGACTTCTGAAAAAGGCATTGAATCACAATCAGAGAGTGCAGTTTCAGTTTAATAGTCACCTGAAGTCCCACAACCACCAATGTCACAATTACCGCACTCAAGATTTGAACTTATGTTCACAACTGAGCCCCATGAAATTCTTGTTTCAGCTGAGGAAATTCTAGATCCATCGCTTACAAAACTCACTCTCTAGTGACTCATTGTTTATTTTGAGACAACCAACACCAGGGTCTCCTTCTCCTATCTCAGTATCATTTGGTTTGAAGTGAATTGTCTTAACGTCATTCTGTCTTCAGGAAAGATCTGTCCCCATTTGCCTTTTGTGGCTTCTTGAACTAACCATTTGATTACTGGAATAAAATTCAAAATTCTTATTATCTCATGTGCCCTAAAATACATTCATCTACTTTTAATGTTACTATCCACTTAGCTATAGCTTTCCTACATAATCCTTTAACTAGCAATATCCCATGCTGACACTTTCACATAATCAGAATTACTGTCTCATTGCGACTTCAGAATATCCTTTTGGCAGAGCCTTAATATTAAGGTCCATTCCCACATGACCACTGGTCCGAGTTGCCAACATTGAGTGTTCCCCAGATTCATGATTGTCTGATAACATCTGAGCACAAGTTTTCCTCCTGTACCTCTTGAACCAATTTACTGTATCTAAAGTATATATCAAAAGGGGGGACTATTGCTCTAAGGTTCCTTAGATCCTATTAGTTTATCAACCAATGTTCAGTTTGTAGATCATACAGCAAGATTTCCTTCAAAAGGGTTCTGACAATTTTAGTTATCACATACAGTGCAACTATATGGTAGCTTAAGAATCTCTGGACATTAAAACAAAATTGAGAATATTATAGTCCAGAGAGGTCCCATAACATATGCTGGGTCTCACTATTCACTGTGAATTGAAAGTATATCCCATAACTTGCTAAATGTTCTTCCATAACTGAAAGATGAGAATGTTTTTCAGATATTCTTTCTATTAAGAAATATGTGACAAGCCATCAAAGAAACTAAGGTGCTTTTGAAATAACAACAGCAATGGTATTTGCTAGTATCTGTTATTGTTCAGTTGAAAATCTTGAAAAAAATTACAGCAGGCAAATTAAATTGAAAGAATGTATCTTTTAGAAGTATATAAAAAGGCATATATTAAAGATCCTTGCATTAAACATATGGATAATGTAAAGGTATATAAATGAAATTTGTTTTAAAAAGCATACCTGAGAGAAAATCATATTTAGAACTTTCTGTTTTACAGAAATATATAAAATGGATATGGCAGATTTCCCTCTTAGAGAAGGCAGTAAACAACAAATGGAAGTGGATTTTCCAGCTTATAAAATCCAGTTGGCAGACCATATGAATAGCTGAAAATCTACAGCTCTTACACAGGCTGAATTTATACTTATTCACACATTCCTAATAAAAGCTAGGGTTCCCAGCTGTCTACCAGTTCCCAGCTGTCTACCAGTTATATCTGCATTCTCATCAATGCTTGTGGTGCTTGCCCTGTTTTGCTAAACTTCACTGGCTGACTTTCATGTAGCTAATCTGCATATACAGTGAAAAATTATTTTCTTGCTGCATTTATTTATTACCGGGTATGCAGGTGATATTCTTAACTCAGATTGTGCACAGGAAAGAGCTTTTGGGCTTATGAGAAAGAGAATCCAATTAGAATAACAATAAAAATGCAAATGCAAATATATAACTTTTTAGCCACTAAAAAGAATAAGAGGATCAGGTAAACTTCTTGCCAAGCCTAATGCAGAGATCTCACTATGCAGCATCAGAATGGGGACAGCTACATGAAATTCTTTAGTGTAGGTTTAGATGGACAACTACTAGCTTTGATCTAGAACTTATTCTAAAATATAATCAACCACATCAGGAGAAAGTAATAACAGGCTAGTTTGCTGTATGCAGAGTCAAATATATTTATAGAATATATAGTGTAGAAACTGTGAGTTCAAACATAGCTGCAAAACAACAAAAATATAATGAACCTTAGCTTCATTTAGAGCTCTGTCGTATCTTCGGTTTAATGTTATATTGGAAAAGACCATTTAGAAAAAAACGCTATAGTGTGAATAGAGGAAAATTGGTATGCTTAATTTAAAATTGGGAAGCTTACTAAGCAAATTTATTAATTATTTAGTACATTAGTTGATTTATCTTAGATACTCATGGGTCATAGATGGAATAGATAGGCATTCTTTGTTATTTGAAAAATCACTATCTCTATATTATTTGATTCTCAGTTGGGTTTTCTTGTTATCCAACCGTATGATGACCTGTATCATTTTCTTGCTTTTAGGGTCACTTTATTTCCTATAATTACAACTCTATCAAAGATTGGCCTTTCTTTGAACACAGAGAAAAAAGCATAGTCATCTTATTATTTGGCAGCAAGTGTGAAGTGAGTTTTGTTCTGTCACTAGCTAAAATGTGAAGACAGATCAGCTTTAGAGTTTTTGACACAAGAGATATTCCTCTCCAATTATAAAATCTAGAGGCACAGTATTGGTCAGGCAAATCCTTTACAGAGCACATGAACAAAAACTGGGAAAACGTTATACTTTTATATTAAAAAAAGAATAAAGGAATTACAATGGAAAAATAAAATAAAATAAATATATAAAATGATGAAGCAGCATACAACAGTTCTTGGGATTAAATTCTACTCCATTTGTTTACTAGGATTGAAATAACAATCAAGTAAATATCATATAATATTTTTAAAGATAGCCTGTCACAATTGAGATGCCATCACTGATGACCAATGAAAAGGGCATAACCAACTAGCTCAATACAGATCACATAAGATGGTCAAGATAGCATTTCTTGCAACTCCATATTGTATTCCTCCAGTGAAAGAAAATATTCACTTCAAACCTACTTCAAAATAGAACACAATAGATTTTGAAATAAGATATTCACAATCAGATCCTCACTGAACCTACACTGTAATTTATCATTTCCCCAACCATCATAACTAGAGCTTTCAACAGGCTCTGATGTGCTGTGTGAAAGGAAAATTTCATTATACACTGGAATGCTGCTGTTGTAGAATACATTTCTGGAAATAAACACCATTAAATGGCCATAACCTATTTAGTTTAGTTTACTTTATTGTCATTGCACCTCATACAACAAAATCAAACACCATCTTCAGTGCACATCATGACTATGACTGTTATGTATGTAGGTTTGAATGTTATTGGTTGATTTGAACTGTTCTTGTAAAATGTCAAATGGTATTGGTTTAAATAGTGCGGGAAGAATCCCTGCACTCCCATTGGCTGGCAGCTACGGCTGCAGGCTATAAGAAGCAGCCGTAGCCAAGCCAGGACGGGTCCATTCGAGCTGTAGTCACTAATAAAGTCTTTTGCTGGAACTCCTCGCGTCTGACCCTTCATGCAAACTTAACACTGGCGACGAGGATGGGATTTCCCTGAAGAGAAGACGACGCGACGAACAAGCAACTGAGCGAGATGGCTGCGCTGAACAAACCCCCAGCACCGTTCGATCCGGCGACGGAAGACTGGGAATCGTATGCGGATCGTTTCCACATGTTCCTGGAGGGGAACGATCTCGCCGGCATCCCCGAGAGACGGAAGAGGGCAGTCTTTCTCACGCACTGCGGTCCGGCAGTCTTCAAAATGGCAAAGGCGTTGGCGGGAGCAGCAGAGCTGAAGGTAATGGAATGGCCCGATTTAGAAAAGCTTTTGAGAGCCCATTACGCCCCACAAGTATCGTGCCTCATTAAGAGACACGAATTTTACCGTCGGGATCAAGGGGATAGCGAGAATGTTAATGACTTCGTGGCAAGTTTAAGGGACATTGGGGTGCTTGTGACTTTACCAACTTAGAAGAGGCCATGCGTGATCGGTTTGTTTTAGGCCTTAAAGATAAGGTTTTACAAAGCAAACTATTAATGAAACCTAAGATCACGTTTAAAGAGGCCATTGAAGAAGCTGTTTCAGCGGAAGCCACCAAGTCCTCAGCAGCGCCATGAAAAGATTAACAAGGCCTCAAGCCAGGCCTCAAGCCATTCTGATGGGGATAAATCCACATCTACTCATTGCGAACAAATAGACTCTGATTCTGATGGCAGTGAGGCAGAGGAGGGGATTTTTAAACTCAGAATGGAGAAGAAAAGAAAAGACTCTGGGAAGAACAGGCAAGGGTTCTATTGCAGAGGCTGTGGGGGGCCACCCCGCACTGATTGCAAGTTCTTTGACTCCATTTGCCTACGTTGTGAGAAACGGGGTCACATAGCCAGAGTCTGCAAATCATCCAGAACTCCACCAGCTAGGAAGAAATTCCCTGATAGAGACTTTAAGCCCAACAATTTCCTTGAAAAAATGGGGCAAAATTTAGAAGCAAATGGCAAGAATGAAACGCACCAAACAATCACTATTGGTCATTCTTCACCCTTAAAAAGCAGAAAAGTACATGTGAAGGTGTTTATTGAAGGAAGACCTTGCCAAATGGAAGTGGACTCAGGCTCTTATTTATCTATGGTGTCATGGGACACTATCCACAGACTTTTCCCCAAAATTCAGAAAAAGCATTTCCAGAAGCAAGCACTGACTCTCAAAGACTACCAAGGGAACAAGATCCCAGTAGTTGGAGTGAGAGATTTCAATGTGCAGTTTAAAGGCCACACCAAACGTTTGCCCCTGACCATCGTGGACAAGGATCGCCCAAGTTTGCTGGGACTTGAGTGGTTCAAGCCACTTGGCATCGAGGTGACTGGCATCCATCACGTGAGCAGTTCTGACTGGGAAGAGTCCTTGAAGTCTGAGTTTCCAGAGGTCTTCAGCGAAGGACTGGGCAAGTATATGGGGACCCCTATTGCTTTCAGCCTAGACCCCAAGGTGCCCCCAATTCGTTTAAAGCCCAGGAGGGTCCCATTTGCTTTAAAGGAAAAAATTGATGCACAATTAGATAAACTCATTGCTCAAGGGGTTTTAGAGCCTACTGACCACTCCAGATGGGAAACACCCATAGTCACACCAGTCAAGTCTGATGGGTCAGTGAGAATCTGTGGTGACTACAAGGGGACACTTAACCATGCGCTGCAACAGAATGCATATCCTGTGCCAGTTGTGCATCATCTGCTCCATTCCCTTGGCAGGGGTACAGTATTTGCTAAACTGGATTTGGCTCAGGCATATCAACAATTAACAGTTGATGATGCCACTGCAGAGGCACAAACAATTGTGACCCATAGAGGTGCCTTCAAATGTAAAAGACTACAATTTGGAGTAAGCGTGGCACCTGGCATTTTTCAGAGCCTTATGGAAAGAATGTTGCAAGGACTGCCAGGGGTAGTACCTTATTTTGATGATGTATTAATCTCTGCTGAAAATGACACTCAGCTTCAAGAAAGACTCAGAGAAGTCCTTACCAGATTCAGAAAAGCGGGTTTAAAAGTCAAGGAAGACAAATGTACACTCAAAACAGACAGAGTTGAGTTCCTGGGGTATATGATTGACAAACATGGCATCCATCCTACTGATGCCAAGGTTAAAGCAATCAATGAAGCCCCTAAACCTCGATGCAAGGCAGATTTGCAGGCCTTCCTTGGCCTTATTAACTTTTACCACATGTTTCTACCTCACAAAGCATCTATTGCTGAGCCCTTACATCGCCTACTTGATAAGAATGCTGTTTGGATCTGGGGGCGGAAGGAACAGTCAGCATTTAACAGTATTAAGAGACTAATCACGTCTGATGCTGTGTTGATACAATTCTCTGAGAATTTACCTGTTGTTCTGACTTGTGATGCATCCCCTTTTGGAGTGGGGGGGGTTTGAGTCAGGCTTCCCAATGGACGGGAAGCCCCAATTGCATTTTACTCTGCACGCTGTCCAAAGCAGAGAGGAATTATAGCCAATTGGACAAGGAGGCTTTAGCAGTTGTTGCAGCTGTTAAGAAATTTCATGAATATCTGTATGGCAGGTCATTCACCATTGTTACAGATCACAAACCTTTACTAGGCATTGTGGCAGGAGACAAACCTACACCTAATATCCTGTCACCAAGAATGCTGAGGTGGACTGAATTTCTTGCAGCCTATTCCTACAAACTGATTCACAGGCCTGGCAAGGACATTGGACATGCTGATGCACTGAGTCGTTGCCCACTACCTTGCCACAAGGAGGACTTTGAACTTGAAACTCACACCTTTTCCTGGAGACCGTTGCTAAGCTTCCAGTCCATGCTGCTGAAATTGCCAAAGAAACTGCCAAAGATGCTGTGTTGGCACCTGTTATGGGCTGGATTAAGAAAGGTTGGCCTTTTCAAGATCTACCTCACCTTGCCCAACCTTTTAAGTCCAGGCAAACTGAATTATCTGTATTAAGAGGATGTATTTTGTGGGGTAACAGGGTGGTTATTCCTGCAAAACTGCAAAGGGAGGTTTTGGAAATGTTACATGAGGGTCATCCTGGGATTGTAAGGATGAAAGGTTTGGCCAGGAGTTATGTATGGTGGCCAGGTATTGACAAAATGGTTGAAAACTGGGTAGCCTCTTGTCCCAATCGCCAGGTAGTCAGACCTGCCCCACCTCACGCCCCCACACAGGAATGGGAATGTCCTAGGGGCCCATGGTCTAGAATCCACATTGATTTTGCAGGCCCTACAAGAGGGCACACTTTTCTAGTGATAGTAGATGCATACTCCAAATGGCTAGAGGTAATTCCAATGACATCCACTACTACTGAGGCTGTTATCAAGCAGCTCAGAAAATTGTTTGTAACCCATGGGTTACCAGATGTCCTTGTCTCTGACAATGGCCCTCAATTCACATCTAACATTTTTGAATCCTTTCTAGCCCAACAGGGCATCAGACATGCCCTCACTGCCCCTGGGCACCCTTCAGCCAATGGCCGGGCTGAACGCATGGTACGCTTTACCAAAGAGAAGCTTCAGCAGCTGGGTCCTGGGGACATCACTGAGAAGCTTGAAAAGCTTCTTAGTGTTCAACACATCACTCCTAGCCCATCAACTAACTTGTCCCCAGCAGAGTTGTTGATGGGCAGGAAACTTAGGTCTTCCCTTGACCGCCTTCATCCCACTTACGCACCCAACGCACCACTGGATTCCACTTCCAAAGTTCGTTCTTTTAGTGTGGGAGATTCTGTCTATGCTAGGAACCTTCTAGGTGACCCTTTGTGGATTCCTGCTGAAATAACTCACATCACGGGCCCTCGTTCTTACAGGGTACAAACAGAGGATGGCCTCCTCTGGAGCAGGCACATTGACCAACTTAGATCCAGGGTCCCTCAAGAACATCGCCCCTGTCTCCCTCTAGGTCCCTCACCTGATGTTTCTTCTAGGGGGAAGGGGGGAACAGGAGGAAAATCAGCAAACAGGAATCAACCCCATGTGTAACGAGCCATTGCGACAGGAACCATCCCGAACCCTGTCACAAAGCCAAGATCCATCCTTAGAAGTGGAAGATTGCACATCACTACCTGACTTGGGTGCTGACATTGGAATGGAGATGGGTTGGGAGGAGAGACCAGATTCTAACAATCTAACAGGGTCTCCTTTCACAGGAAGTCCCAACAGGGAAATGTCAGCAGACACATTTCCTCTCTCACTGGGTGAGAACGTTAAAGCTTCTGAACCACGAAGGTCTCAACGTACACGTAAGAGCCCCACCTATTTAAAGGAATACATTAGATAGGTTGGGGTTTGGTATGGACTGAACCTAGTGGGGAGGGGTGTTATGTATGTAGGTTTGAATGTTATTGGTTGATTTGAACTGTTCTTGTAAAATGTCAAATGGTATTGGTTTAAATAGTGCGGGAAGAATCCCTGCACTCCCATTGGCTGGCAGCTACGGCTGCAGGCTATAAGAAGCAGCCGTAGCCAAGCCAGGACGGGTCCATTCGAGCTGTAGTCACTAATAAAGTCTTTTGCTGGAACTCCTCGCGTCTGACCCTTCATGCAAACTTAACAATGACCATGAAAATAAACACAAACACACACCCTTCACCCTTCACACATTGAACCGGAAACCCTTGACAGCAGACCAATACTGCACTATACAGTAGAATTCAAAAGAACTACTACCCTGAGATAGAAGCTGTTTTTCAGCCTATTTGTCCTTGTTTTTATTATTCTGTACCATCTGCCAGATGGTAATAGTTCAAAAAATTCCCAGGATGAGATGGATCTTTGAGAATGTTTTGAACTTTCTTAAGGCAGTGGGAGCTATAAAGCTCTTCCAAAGAGGGAGAGGGCAACCAATGATCTTCTGGGCAATGACATTAACCCTCTGGAGTGCTTTCCTATCTGCCACTGTGCAATTGGCAAAGCATACAGAGCTGCAGTATGTTAAAATGCTCTCTGTGGTGCAGCGGTAGAAGGGCCCTTTGACCAGGGCTGCAATGTGGGCACCCCAAGTCAGGTCCTCTTTTAGGGTAACACCCAGAAACTTAAAACTGGCCACTTGTTGCACTCGGTCTCCATTGATAAGCAAAGGCTGGATGTCTGATCATCCACTATAAGTTCCTTGGTCTTATTGGTGTTGAGGACCAAGTTATTGTCTCCACACCATGAAAGCAAATGGTCCACCTCATCTCCGTAGGCAGACTCATCCTCCCCAGAGATAAGTCCCACCACTGTTGTATCATCTGCAAATTTAGCAATAGTATTACTAGAGTGAGTGGAAATGCAGTCATGCACATTTCTGTATAAGCATGCATAGATGTGTGCATCAATATTACTAGCACCTGGAAAATTGTAAATGCATCATCCAAATGTTCTGCTTTGTTCAGTATTGATACATCTGAACTCCAATAATCTAAATAATCACTAAAAGGTATCTGTGCTGCTGTCTATAAGGACATTTGGATTTTTGCAGTGCAGTTCTAGTTGCTCTGCTCTTGATATGCTATTCTGTAGTTTATTTGTTTCGGTGGGAAAAGTTGAACTGTATATTCATAGCTTTGAATATTTGAACTTGATGTTCAAAATAATATGACTTTTGCCATAGCATAAGATTCTTAAATATTTGGATGGTGGTGAACCTGATAGAGAAAATATCAGTGTTGATAGTATACAGTATTGCATCCTTTTAATTCTGTATATATCCTTAAATAAACAAACAGCATTTTTCAGCTCTTGAGCTAAAGTAAATCAGTCTTTACTGGAGTTTTTCTTTAAAACTCAGAAAACATTCTTAATATCACCAGAAATCTTCTTTATGTGTGTGTAGTTAGATGTATAAACAGCAACACTAACAGTTAGGGAATCACTGTATGACATTAATAATCATTAGGAGATGCATATGTATGGTATTCTAAGAAAATGTTAACAGTGCAATATGGAGCATTAAAAATGGCAGAAATAATTGTTACTACAATGTGCATCATTAACTGAACGATGTAACCTTTCTAGATGCTCTTACATTTACAGTTTCATTGATAAATTAATTGTTCTCAGATAAAATGATGCAAGATAATTTGGAATCTAGATTTCTAATATGGTGCTTAAGAGGGAAAGCATGTCTACTGTGAAACAGCTTGGTCCAGAGAGTTTCCATAAGATATGCTGGGTCTTACTCATCCTTGTTATATTTTTAAACTTTTTAAAATTAAAAACTGATCCAGAATGCACAGGCCACAGGCAGTGTTGGGAGCAGTATGCTATGCTTACATGATCACTGCTTTTTGAAATGCACTGGTTTACCAGTCAGCTACTGGGTGCAATCCTTTTAAAAAAATATTTTATTAAAAACTAAAAATCAAAGGTAAAATTAATACAAAGTAATATAAAGTCAAGGGAAAGGAAAAAAGAAATCCAAGTGCTTCTACATGCAATTCAAGGTCCTAGTCACCACCCTTAAAGCCCTTCATGGTATAGGGCACCTGGATGAGAGATCACATGTTTTTAGTTTCTTGCTCATCTGACAAAATCAAGCAGGGTAGCTATGATATGGATCCTATCAATCACTTGCAAGGAAATTCATAACTATTAAGTAAAAAGCAATAGCCATTACTGATATTGTTGATGATCCAAACTCTGTCAAGGACCTTGGAGTACTCATCCACCTGCATTACATATCTGATATTAATACAGTCGAGAAAGTCCATAAATATTTTACAAGAAGAGTTCTCCACTCCTCTACTCGTTGCAGAATACCTTATGCCACCAGACTTGAAATTTTAGACCTAGACAACCTAGAACTATGCCACCTTCGGTCCGATCTAACATAAAATTACATACATAATTATACATAAAATTATATATTGCAATGTCCTACCTGTCAATGAATACTTCAGCTTCAACCATAACAATACAAGAGCACACAATAGATACAAACTCAAGGTAAACCGCACCAGACTTGATTGCAGGAAATATGACTTCAGCAACAGAGTGGTCAATGTCTGGAATACTCTACCTGACTCTGTGGTTTCTTCCCCAAACCCCAAAACTTTAACCTTAGACTGTCTACTATTGACCTCACTCCTTTCCTAAGAGGTCTGTAGGGGGCGTGCATAAGCCACCAGCTTGCCTACTGTCCCTGTCCTATTGTTTTTTCTTATATGTATCCATTTCATGTATTCATAACCATGTTTATACTTATACCTGTTATCTAATAATTGCTTGACAAAATAAATAAATAAAAAATATTCTACTTATTCTGCTAAGTATACTTCCTTCTAAATGATATTCTTTGGCAGGCTTTGGGAAATGAGAAATAACACTTGTTGACGTATGTGAATCAATTTTATAGATCTAGTTTCTCTATTGGTGGTGGCAAAATTAGCTAGATCATGTTGTCCATACTCAATACCCGCAATGACCCATCATACGAGGCGCTGAAGACTTTGGTTTGGTCCGGCGTAGAGATGACTGCCAGAGCGTACACGGTGCCCACATGTCCTGTGAGGGTGCGAACCTGCTCTTTCGTCTCGATATCCCACACGTGAATGAGATTTTCGTAAGTGCCACAGACGATGTGATGGTTGGTGACCGCGATGGAGTAGACACTGCCCCCAGATGTCTGCAGGACGTGTACACATTCCAGGTTCTGGATGTCCCAGATCTTAATGGTTTGGTAGGAGCCACTGTACAGGTGATTCTGGGATGCCACAAGTGCCCGGACCCAGTGGTTAAGGCCGGTTAGCTCCTTCTTCAGTTTCAGCTCAGTGCCAACAATGTCCCAGACCTTAATAGCTTTCAGAGAGCCACTGAAAAGCATGTTGTGCGAGGAGACAAGAGTGCACACAGGTTTGTCGTGTGCACGGATGGTGTTGACCTTCTGCAGGGTCTGAATATCCCAAACAATAATGGTGCAATCAGCTGAGCCGCTATACAGTTTGTTCCCCTGGATGCAGAATGCCAGGACAATCCCATCGTGACCTTCCAGGGTCTTTTGGCACTTGTAAGTGGTACAGGTATCCCACACCTTGATGGTTTTGTCAGAAGAGCCACTGAAGAGCAAGTCACCATGTTATTATCTACTAGTAAGGTATTATAATGACAATATTTTTATGTATATGTAAATAGTGGTGTCTATTGCTGGTCTAAGACTGTAATAAAGTTTTATTCATTCATTAGCTAGTAATATACTTTTAATACTCTTTAATAGGATAAAATATCTTTATGACAGATCAAAATCCTTTGATTATTGAGATATACTTCGGAGCTGAATTTTCACTTTTGCATATATCAAGCAGAAGATAAATGAAAATTTTACTGAAGTATCTGTCTTCAAATTTTAGCTTGGTTTAAAGAAAACAGTTAAAGCAGAACTCTTCATGTTTCCAGGTTGCTAGAAAATGAGTGTACTCTCATTTTCTAAAGACCTTGAGTGGCAGGTTGTATTCCAGACAATAAGAGATCATGCCATTAATCTATCATAAACAAAATGTTACATCTCTTCACTGTCCTTCCTTTGCCATTGTGTTAGAAGACCGCAACAGCAATATATCTCATCTGGATATATAGAAGAAAAGATAGCAATATTTGAACAAAATGCAAAGGTGCAAATTTAATAGGGGATAGCAGTTAAGCATGATTAAACATTTTTATTTTTCTCCCCACTTAACCATGAGCTTTAGTCAGTATTGTTTAATGTCAGTGCTGTTAATGAAGTTGTCAGGCTTGTAATTTTCACTGAATGCTGGTTTTGCCAAGAAGCTGGTCCTACAATTACCTCCTGCTCTATATGATTAAATTCATTAAAGCACACCAAGACTCCAGATTGTGCCAGACCTTTGAAGGATTTCCCCGTGGTTTTGTAGATATTGCTACTCAGAAAAGTTAACATTGCTCCACCAGATACAAAAGGAAGGGAAGGGAGGAGAGATAAAAGAAGAAAATAGCTTCTAAATATGTTTCCCCAGATTCAAAATGCACAAGAACTCTGATGTGTAATTACTTGTATAATAAAACCCTTAATAATAGCCCTTAATAATTTTTATGATTCCAATCAGACATTAAAAATGAAATAGTATATCAAGTATATCTCTAATAATTTAACAATTCTTCAGTGCAGGCCCCTGGACCTCAGGTGATAGTTTGGAGACTAAGATTCTACTGTAAATTGGCATGTATGACTTCAATCTCCTAACCTGGTATGACCTCATATCAGTCCTCAAAAATATTCCATGGAGGCACCTAGATGGTTGCAGCTAATAGATGTAATGAGACCAACAGTCTCCCTTCCATAGTGTGTCATGTCACTCAGCTCTGACAAATCAGTAGGGTAAGCAACCTTCATCTCAAATACTTGCCAGAGTAGTAAGATTTTGCTTATCTCTCTCTCTCAGCTGTGCCAAATAAATAATTCACCAAATCAATCAATTTTCTCCTAAAAGTCCTTATGTCTGACACAAACTCCCAGTTATTCTTACTTAGAGCCCCCAAAACTGCCCATTCTGTAATAGGGCAAGGAGAAACATTCTGGAAAAGAAAAAAAAATGGGACCAGCCTTGTGTATTGTGCTCACATTGCCCTTTTTGAAATCTGCAAATTATTTAAATCCAGAGTTATATGGTCTGATCATATGATTAAGACAACCATTCAGTTCATTCCTACCCTTAAATTATGTTGCTTAATCAGGATAGTGTTTACTTATTGTCCAGGCTATGATATAATCCATTCATGTGCCAGGTAAAACCCCAAATAATGCAAGAAATTATTATATGTTATGAACTTAAATTATTCCATAACTAAGCAATAGAAGTAGAAATAAATGGACAGTCTTACATTATGATGGAGTATAGAGGAATATCTTCATTCAGAAGTCATTCTCTCTCAGGGCTAAAAAATAATGGCCAGCATTAAAGTGGTTGTTTCTATTGGTAGAACAAAAAATCCTTTAAGTTGCCTGCAGACTGACTTCATCATCAATGCTATTCAGCAAAAGTGCTCTCTTCTATTGAACACAATCTTTTCTCTTTTTTGCCTTTTTTCTAAAGGCATAAGTACCTAAAAGTAAGAATATAGTGGAAACCTTAGTATTAAGGATTAAGATAAAAACCTTTATAATTGAGCAAATAATATAAGCATTTTGGGCATGTTTATTATTGTTGCAGTCAGCTGTAGATGTATGCTTACCAATATCTACATTTTAGAAAGTATAACTAATATTTACATAGCCCCCTTTTTATCTTTAAAGGTTTAAGTTATCTAGAATATTAATAATCTGTAGACAATACTGTATATATGCCACTGTACCTAAATATAACATAATATGTAATATAATGTAATGTAATATAATTAATATAATATCTGTGTTTTATAATAATGCAATAAACAATATTAAAGAATAATAGTACTAGCAGTATCAATTATGGATCCTTTCCTACCCTCTTTATCCATTCTTTGTCCAGTTATCTTTAGGCTGAGTCAGACAATGAAGAAGAATCATGGGCTTCCTTACTGCCACATTCCTACAATGTCAACATTGAATCCTGTCAAATTGTTCCAGGAAACTAGTTAGAATTGTTTAACCTTGGACATTTGAAAGGGTATTTAGTTTCCTTTCCTACCTTTCTGAAGTTCTGGTCATGTTTGACCAAAGCTGTTGGGAATGAGCTAGCATATGATTGACCTCAAAAGGACTTGAGATGTACCCATCCTGGCCTTCTTTGATCTCTCAGTGGCTCTGAATGGCACCATACTTGGTATCCTTCTGAGTTGGCTGTTTTGTTTAAATTACATTTATATGCCGCCCTTCTCCGAAGACTTAGGGCTTACAATTTTTGGGATACAACCAAATGCGTTCAGCAATAGCCCTCATCCCATTGTATATGGCTGCTTATTACTAAGCGGCATTTTTACAAAGTCAGCTTAGTGCCCCCAACAATCTTGGGACCTCAATTTACCTACCCCGAGAGGATGGAAGGTTGAGTCAACCTTGAGCCTGGTGGGATTCGAGCCTGCACTAATTGCAGGCAGCTGGAACTAAGTGAATCTAAGTGCTAGGCATTTAACAGCCTGCACCACCAAGGTTGGGAAGGAAAGGAAGATTTCTCCAGTGGTTGTTTTCCTTCTTCCAACACCAGTTCCAGGCATGTTGATATGAGGTTAAAATACTAACCCTAAGCCTCTGCTTTCTGAGTACCATATTATTCTCCGTTATTATTTAACATCTACATGAAATTCTGACCTAAGTGATGTTGTAAGGTGCTTTCCCACTTCCTGGAGGCTGTATGGATCTGGATGAAAAATAGCTGGCTTTAGTTCACACCTGACAAGACAGAGGGACTATGGGTTTTATGTACCTAACAATTTGCCATCTTTAACTTTGGCTCTGTTACCAGTCAGAGATTCCATGTTATCTAGGCTTTCAGGTCTTGCACAAAGAACATATCGCAGCTGTGGCCCAGACAGCTATCTAGAAATCCATCATGCCCTTTCCTAGTTCCTTGTAGGAGGTACTATTTAAAATCACTCATATTTTAATCACCTTCTAATTGAACTATTGCAATGTGTTTCTCCATGGGTTTGACTTTGAAGAACATTTGGAAGCTTCAGGTGATCTAAAAGCATTAGTGTGAGCAGTAGTGGGCACACCATAGTACACTAGGGTAACATAGCTTCTGTTTGATTACATTAGTTCTGCATTTCAAGGTGCTGGTTGTCACTTTTAACACTCTATATGGCATAGGGTCAGATTATTTAATCCAAAATGGATTAAAATCAATGGTTTCTGCCCAATCGCTAGACACGGCAGGGCAGATATGCTATGGGTCTCATCAGTGAACAGCATACCTGTTGGGCCTTTGGATGTGTGTTTTCTCTGTCATGGCACTCAACTTATGGAACAGTGTCCCTCTGAGATATACATGGTCTCAACTCTGCTGGTTTTCAGAAGAGCATCACAGCCTTGACGTTTCCCCCAGGCATTGGAGCCAGGATGTTAATGGAGTTGGTATGGTGTGATGATTTATGATGTGAGTTATACTAGGCCCTCAAATTTATCCTTTTTGCTTTAGTAGCATTATATTTTATTCTTGTTTGTTGCCTAGATAAACACCATGCAAATTTATTGTAATTGTTTCTCAACAAACGCATCCAGGATTGCTGTCATGGAAAAATAGGAGGAGAAGGAGAGAGTATATATATGTATTCTGTGTCTTGAATTACTTAAAAGTAATAAAGCCAGATAAAATTTAATACACATACACACACACACACACACACAGAGTATTCATTAGTTGTAGCAAATGAGATTTGCAGCTACAACCGTTGAGATGTAGAATTATGCATCTGCAATGATACACTATTTCAGATCTTATAAAACAATTCAATTTGCTATATTATGTTTGGAGTATAAATGCCTATAGCTTAGTTAACTTTGGATATGGCCAGGTGACATTTTTAATATTAGGGTGTGAAAAACATTTCATATTTGAACACTTTTGAATTTAAAACATTGTGATTCAAATGCTGAACAGGTGCATTTTAATCATTTTGGAAGTGGCTCAGTAATATATTACAACTGAATAACAATTTGTAATTCTATGGTCTCTAATGGTTGTCTTAGGGGTTTAGGTTTTATTTTGAAACTCAGCCTTTGAAGCAGACTGAAAGGTTTAATTCAATAATAATTTTAATGATTTCATAACTCGTCTGCAGATGAC
>CM019154.1:16772355-16823313 GCA_009733165.1 Naja naja | reverse complement strand
CTGATGTGCTGTGTGAAAGGAAAAATTTCATTATACACTGGAATGCTGCTGTTGTAGAATACATTTCTGGAAATAAACACCATTAAATGGCCATAACCTATTTAGTTTAGTTTACTTTATTGTCATTGCACCTCATACAACAAAATCAAACACCATCTTCAGTGCACATCATGACTATGACTGTTATGTATGTAGTTTTAATGTTATTGGTTGATTTGAACTGTTCTTGTAAAATGTCAAATGGTATTGGTTTAAATAGTGCGGGAAGAATCCTGCCTCCCATTGGCTGGCAGCTTCTGGCTGCATATAAGAATCAACCGAGCCAGCCAGGGGCGGTCCATTCGAGCTGTAGTCACTAATAAAGTCTTTTGCTGGAACTCCTCGCGTCTGACCCTTCATGCAAACTTAACACTGGCGGCGGGATGGGATTTCCTGAAGAGACGAACACGCGACGAACAAGCAACTGAGCAGATGGCTGCGCTGAACACCCCCAGCACCGTTCGATCCGGCGGCGGAAGACTGGGAATCGTATCGCGATCGTTCCACATGTTCCTGGAGGGGAACGATCTCGCCGGCATCCCGAGAGACGGAAGAGGGCAGTCTTTCTCACGCACTGCGGTCGGCAGTCTTCAAAATGGCAAAGGCGTTGCGGGAGCAGCAGAGCTGAAGGTAATGAATGGCCCGATTTAGAAAAGCTTTGAGAGCCCATTCGCCCCACAATTATCGTGCCTCATTAAGAACACGAATTTTACCGTCGGATCAAGGGGATAGCGAGAATGTTAATGACTTCGTGGCAAGTTTAAGGGACATTGGGGGTGCTTGTGACTTTACCAACTTAGAAGAGGCCATCCGTGATCGGTTTGTTTTAGGCCTTAAAGATAAGGTTTTACAAAGCAAACTATTAATGAAACCTAAGATCACGTTTAAAGAGGCCATTGAAGAAGCTGTTTCAGCGGAAGCCACCAAGTCCTCAGCAGCGGCCATGAAAAAGATTAACAAGGCCTCAAGCCAGGCCTCAAGCCATTCTGATGGGGATAAATCCACATCTACACATTGCGAACAAATAGACTCTGATTCTGATGGCAGTGAGGCAGAGGAGGGGATTTTTAAACTCAGAATGGAGAAAAAGAAAAGACTCTGGGAAGAACAGGCAAGGGTTCTATTGCAGAGGCTGTGGGGGGGCCACCCCCTCACTGATTGCAAGTTCTTTGACTCCATTTGCCTACGTTGTGAGAACGGGGTCACATAGCCAGAGTCTGCAAATCATCCAGAACTCCACCAGCTAGGAAGAAATTCCTGATAGAGACTTTAAGCCCAACAATTTCCTTGAAAAAAGGGCAAAAATTTAGAAGCAAATGGCAAGAATGAAACGCACCAAACAATCACTATTGGTCATTCTTCACCTTAAAAAGCAGAAAAGTACATGTGAAGGTGTTTATTGAAGGAAGACCTTGCCAAATGGAAGTGGACTCAGGCTCTTATTTATCTATGGTGTCATGGGACACTATCCACAGACTTTTCCCCAAAATTCAGAAAAGCATTTCCAGAAGCAAGCACTGACTCTCAAAGACTACCAAGGAACAAGATCCCTTAGTTGGAGTGAGAGATTTCAATGTGCAGTTTAAAGGCCACACCAAACGTTTGCCCCTGACCATCGTGGACAAGGATCGCCCAAGTTTGCTGGGACTTGAGTGGTTCAAGCCACTTGGCATCGGGTGACTGGCATCCATCACGTGAGCAGTTCTGACTGGGAAGAGTCCTTGAAGTCTGAGTTTCCAGAGGTCTTCAGCGAAGGACTGGGCAAGTATATGGGGACCCTATTGCTTTCAGCCTAGACCCCAAGTGCCCCCAATTCGTTTAAAAGCCCAGGAGGGTCCCATTTGCTTTAAAGGAAAAAATTGATGCACAATTAGATAAACTCATTGCTCAAGGGGTTTTAGAGCCTACTGACCACTCCAGATGGGAAACACCCATAGTCACACCAGTCAAGTCTGATGGGTCAGTGAGAATCTGTGGTGACTACAGAGGGACACTTAACCATGCGCTGCAACAGAATGCATATCCTGTGCCAGTTGTGCATCATCTGCTCCATTCCCTTGGCAGGGTACAGTATTTGCTAAACTGGATTTGGCTCAGGCATATCAACAATTAACAGTTGATGATGCCACTGCAGCGAGGCACAAACAATTGTGACCCATAGAGGTGCCTTCAAATGTAAAAGACTACAATTTGGAGTGGCGTGGCACCTGGCATTTTTCAGAGCCTTATGGAAAGAATGTTTGCAAGGACTGCCAGGGGTAGTACCTTTTTTGATGATGTATTAATCTCTGCTGAAAATGACACTCAGCTTCAAGAAAGACTCAGAGAAGTCCTTACCAGATTCAGAAAAGCGGGTTTAAAAGTCAAGGAAGACAAATGTACACTCAAAACAGACAGAGTTGAGTTCCTGGGGTATATGATTGACAAACATGGCATCCATCCTACTGATGCCAAGGTTAAAGCAATCAATGAAGCCCCTAAACCTCGATGCAAGGAGATTTGCAGGCCTTCCTTGGCCTTATTAACTTTACCACATGTTTCTACCTCACAAAGCATCTATTGCTGAGCCCCTTACATCGCCTACTTGATAAGAATGCTGTTTGGATCTGGGGCGGAAGGAACAGTCAGCATTAACAGTATTAAGAGACTAATCACGTCTGATGCTGTGTTGATACAATTCTCTGAGAATTTACCTGTTGTTCTGACTTGTGATGCATCCCCTTTTGGAGTGGGGGGGGGTTTGAGTCATAGGCTTCCCAATGGACGGAAGCCCCAATTGCATTTACTCTGCACTGTGTCCAAAGCAGAGAGGAATTATAGCCAATTGGACAAGGAGGCCTTAGCAGTTGTTGCAGCTGTTAAGAAATTTCATGAATATCTGTATGGCAGGTCATTCACCATTGTTACAGATCACAAACCTTTACTAGGCATTGTGGCAGGAGACAAACCTACCCCTAATATCCTGTCACCAAGAATGCTGAGGTGGACTGAATTTCTTGCAGCCTATTCCACAAACTGATTCACAGGCCTGGCAAGGACATTGGACATGCTGATGCACTGAGTCGTTGCCCACTACCTTTCCACAAGGAGGACTTTGAACTTGAAACTCACACCCTTTTTCTGGAGACCGTTGCTAAGCTTCCAGTCCATGCTGCTGAAATTGCCAAAGAAACTGCCAAAGATGCTGTGTTGGCACCTGTTATGGGCTGGATTAAGAAAGGTTGGCCTTTTCAAGATCTACCTCACCTTGCCCAACCTTTTAAGTCCAGGCAAACTGAATTATCTGTATTAAGGGATGTATTTTTGTGGGGTAACAGGTGGTTATTCCTGCAAACTGCAAAGGGAGGTTTTGGAAATGTTACAGAGGGTCATCCTGGGATTGTAAGATGAAAGGTTTGGCCAGGAGTTATGTATGGTGGCCAGGTATTGACAAAATGGTTGAAAACTGGGTAGCCTCTTGTCCCAATCGCCAGGTAGTCCAGACCTGCCCCACCTCACGCCCCACACAGGGAATGGGAATGTCCTAGGGGCCCATGGTCTAGAATCACATTGATTTTGCAGGCCCTACAAGAGGGCACACTTTCTAGTGATAGTAGATGCATACTCCAAATGGCTAAGGTAATTCCAATGACATCCACTACTACTGAGGCTGTTATCAAGCAGCTCAGAAAATTGTTGTTGTAACCCATGGGTTACCAGATGTCCTTGTCTCTGACAATGGCCCTCAATTCACATCTAACATTTTTGAATCCTTTCTAGCCCAACAGGGCATCAGACATGCCCTCACTGCCCCTTGGCACCCTTGACCAATGGCGGGCTGAACGCATGGTGCGCTTTACAAGAGAAGCTTCAGCAGCTGGGTCCTGGGGACATCACTGAGAAGCTTGAAAAGCTTCTTAGTGTTCACACATCACTCCTAGCCCATCAACTAACTTGTCCCCAGCAGAGTTGTTGATGGGCAGGAAACTTAGGTCTTCCCTTGACCGCCTTCATCCCATTACGCACCCAGCACCACTGGATTCCACTTCCAAAGTTCGTTCTTTTAGTGTGGGAGATTCTGTCCTATATGCTAGGAACCTTCTAGGTGACCCTTTGTGATTCCTGCTGAAATAACTCACATCACGGGCCCTCGTTCTTACAGGGTACAAACAGAGGATGGCCTCCTCTGGAGCAGGCATTGACCAACTTAGATCCAGGGTCCCTCAGAACATCGCCCCTGTCTCCCTCTAGGTCCCTCACCTGATGTTTCTTCTAGGGGGGAAGGGTGGGAACAGGAGGAAAATCAGCAAACAGAGTCAACCCCATGTGTAACTAGCCATGCGACAGGAACCATCCCGAACCCTGTCACAAAGCCAAGATCCATCCTTAGAAGTGGAAGATTGCACATCACTACCTGACTTGGGTGCTGACATTGGAATGGAGATGGGTTGGGAGGAGAGACCAGATTCTAACAATCTAACAGTCTCCTTCACAAGTCCCAACAGGGAAATGTCAGCAGACACATTTCCCTCTCGCACTGTGAACGTTAAAGCTTCTGAACCACGAGGGTCTCAAGCATTACACGTAAGAGCCCCACCTATTTAAAGGAATACATTAGATAGGTTGGGGTTTGTATGGACTGAACCTTGGGGAGGGGTGTTATGTATGTAGGTTTTGAATGTTATTGGTTGATTTGAACTGTTCTTGTAAAATGTCAAATGGTATTGGTTTAAATAGTGCGGGAAGAATCCCTGCACTCCCATGGCTGGCAGCTACGCTGCAGGCTATAAGAAGCGCCGTAGCCAAGCCAGGACCGGGTCCATTCGAGCTGTAGTCACTAATAAAGTTTTTGCTGGAACTCCTCGCGTCTGACCCTTCATGCAAACTTAACAATGACCATGAAAATAAACACAAACACACACCCTTCACCCTTCACACATTGAACCGGAAACCCTTGACAGCAGACCAATACTGCACTATACAGTAGAATTCAAAAGAACTACTACCCTGAGATAGAAGCTGTTTTTCAGCCTATTTGTCCTTGTTTTTATTATTCTGTACCATCTGCCAGATGGTAATAGTTCAAAAAAAGGGTTCCCAGGATGAGATGGATCTTTGAGAATGTTTTGAACTTTCTTAAGGCAGTGGGAGCTATAAAGCTCTTCCAAAGAGGGGAGAGGGCAACCAATGATCTTCTGGGCAATGACATTAACCCTCTGGAGTGCTTTCCTATCTGCCACTGTGCAATTGGCAAAGCATACAGAGCTGCAGTATGTTAAAATGCTCTCTGTGGTGCAGCGGTAGAAGGGCCCTTTTGACCAGGGCTGCAATGTGGGCACCCCAAGTCAGGTCCTCTTTTAGGGTAACACCCAGAAACTTAAAACTGGCCACTTGTTGCACTCGGTCTCATTGATAAGCAAAGGCTGGATGTCTGATCATCCACTATAAGTTCCTTGGTCTTATTGGTGTTGAGGACCAAGTTATTGTCTCCACACCATGAAAGCAAATGGTCCACCTCATCTCCGTAGGCAGACTCATCCTCCCCAGAGATAAGTCCCACCACTGTTGTATCATCTGCAAATTTAGCAATAGTATTACTAGAGTGAGTGGAAATGCAGTCATGCACATTTCTGTATAAGCATGCATAGATGTGTGCATCAATATTACTAGCACCTGGAAAATTGTAAATGCATCATCCAAATGTTCTGCTTTGTTCAGTATTGATACATCTGAACTCCAATAATCTAAATAATCACTAAAAGGTATCTGTGCTGCTGTCTATAAGGACATTTGGATTTTTGCAGTGCAGTTCTAGTTGCTCTGCTCTTGATATGCTATTCTGTAGTTTATTTGTTTCGGTGGGAAAAGTTGAACTGTATATTCATAGCTTTGAATATTTGAACTTGATGTTCAAAATAATATGACTTTTGCCATAGCATAAGATTCTTAAATATTTGGATGGTGGTGAACCTGATAGAGAAAAATATCAGTGTTGATAGTATACAGTATTGCATCCTTTTAATTCTGTATATATCCTTAAATAAACAAACAGCATTTTTCAGCTCTTGAGCTAAAGTAAATCAGTCTTTACTGGAGTTTTTCTTTAAAACTCAGAAAACATTCTTAATATCACCAGAAATCTTCTTTATGTGTGTGTAGTTAGATGTATAAACAGCAACAAACAGTTAATATCATATAATATAGGAATCACTGTATGACATTAATAATCATTAGGAGATGCATATGTATGGTATTCTAAGAAAATGTTAACAGTGCAATATGGAGCATTAAAATGGCAGAAATAATTGTTACTACAATGTGCATCATTAACTGAACGATGTAACCTTTCTAGATGCTCTTACATTTACAGTTTCATTGATAAATTAATTGTTCTCAGATAAAATGATGCAAGATAATTTGGAATCTAGATTTCTAATATGGTGCTTAAGAGGAAAGCATGTCTACTGTGAAACAGCTTGGTCCAGAGTTTCCATAAGATATGCTGGGTCTTACTCATCCTTGTTATATTTTTAAACTTTTTAAAATTAAAAACTGATCCAGAATGCACAGGCCACAGGCAGTGTTGGGAGCAGTATGCTATGCTTACATGATCACTGCTTTTTGAAATGCACTGGTTTACCAGTCAGCTACTGGGTGCAATCCTTTTAAAAAAATATTTTATTAAAAACTAAAAATCAAAGGTAAAATTAATACAAAGTAATATAAAGTCAAGGGGAAAGGAAAAAAAGAAATCCAAGTGCTTCTACATGCAATTCAAGGTCCTAGTCACCACCCTTAAAGCCCTTCATGGTATAGGGCACCTGGATGAGAGATCACATGTTTTTAGTTTCTTGCTCATCTGACAAAATCAAGCAGGGTAGCTATGATATGGATCCTATCAATCACTTGCAAGGAAATTCATAACTATTAAGTAAAAAGCAATAGCCATTACTGATATTGTTGATGATCCAAACTCTGTCAAGGACCTTGAGTACTCATCCACCTGCATTACATATCTGATATTAATACAGTCGAGAAAGTCCATAAATATTTTACAAGAAGAGTTCTCCACTCCTCTACTCGTTGCAGAATACCTTATGCCACCAGACTTGAAATTTTAGACCTAGACAACCTAGAACTATGCCACCTTCGGTCCGATCTAACATAAAATTACATACATAATTATACATAAAATTATATATTGCAATGTCCTACCTGTCAATGAATACTTCAGCTTCAACCATAACAATACAAGAGCACACAATAGATACAAACTCAAGGTAAACCGCACCAGACTTGATTGCAGGAAATATGACTTCAGCAACAGAGTGGTCAATGTCTGGAATACTCTACCTGACTCTGTGGTTTCTTCCCCAAACCCCAAAAACTTTAACCTTAGACTGTCTACTATTGACCTCACTCCTTTCCTAAGAGGTCTGTAGGGGGCGTGCATAAGCGCACCAGCTTGCCTACTGTCCCTGTCCTATTGTTTTTTTCTTATATGTATCCATTTCATGTATTCATAACCATGTTTATACTTATACCTGTTATCTAATAATTGCTTGACAAAATAAATAAATAAAAAATATTCTACTTATTCTGCTAAGTATACTTCCTTCTAAATGATATTCTTTGGCAGGCTTTGGGAAATGAGAAATAACACTTGTTGACGTATGTGAATCAATTTTATAGATCTAGTTTCTCTATTGGTGGTGGCAAAATTAGCTAGATCATGTTGTCCATACTCAATACCAATGACCCATCATAATGGGCTGAAGACTTTGGTTTGGTCCGCGTAGAGATGACTGCCAGAGCGTACACGGTGCCCACATGTCCTGTGAGGGTGCGAACCTGCTCTTTCGTCTCGATATCCCACACGGGAATGAGATTTTCGTAAGTGCCACAGACGATGTGATGGTTGGTGACCGCGATGGAGTAGACACTGCCCCCAGATGTCTGCAGGACGTGTACACATTCCAGGTTCTGGATGTCCCAGATCTTAATGGTTTGGTAGGAGCCACTGTACAGGTGATTCTGGGATGCCACAAGTGCCCGGACCCAGTGGTTAAGGCCGGTTAGCTCCTTCTTCAGTTTCAGCTCAGTGCCAACAATGTCCCAGACCTTAATAGCTTTCAGAGAGCCACTGAAAAGCATGTTGTGCGAGGAGACAAGAGTGCACACAGGTTTGTCGTGTGCACGGATGGTGTTGACCTTCTGCAGGGTCTGAATATCCCAAACAATAATGGTGCAATCAGCTGAGCCGCTATACAGTTTGTTCCCCTGGATGCAGAATGCCAGGACAATCCCATCGTGACCTTCCAGGGTCTTTTGGCACTTGTAAGTGGTACAGGTATCCCACACCTTGATGGTTTTGTCAGAAGAGCCACTGAAGAGCAAGTCACCATGTTATTATCTACTAGTAAGGTATTATAATGACAATATTTTTATGTATATGTAAATAGTGGTGTCTATTGCTGGTCTAAGACTGTAATAAAGTTTTATTCATTCATTAGCTAGTAATATACTTTTAATACTCTTTAATAGGATAAAATATCTTTATGACAGATCAAAATCCTTTGATTATTGAGATATACTCGAGCTGAATTTTCACTTTTGCATATATCAAGCAGAAGATAAATGAAAATTTTACTGAAGTATCTGTCTTCAAATTTTAGCTTGGTTTAAAGAAAACAGTTAAAGCAGAACTCTTCATGTTTCCAGGTTGCTAGAAAATGAGTGTACTCTCATTTTCTAAAGACCTTGAGTGGCAGGTTGTATTCCAGACAATAAGAGATCATGCCATTAATCTATCATAAACAAAATGTTACATCTCTTCACTGTCCTTCCTTTGCCATTGTGTTAGAAGACCGCAACAGCAATATATCTCATCTGGATATATAGAAGAAAAGATAGCAATATTTGAACAAAATGCAAAGGTGCAAATTTAATAGGGGATAGCAGTTAAGCATGATTAAACATTTTTATTTTTCTCCCCACTTAACCATGAGCTTTAGTCAGTATTGTTTAATGTCAGTGCTGTTAATGAAGTTGTCAGGCTTGTAATTTTCACTGAATGCTGGTTTTGCCAAGAAGCTGGTCCTACAATTACCTCCTGCTCTATATGATTAAATTCATTAAAGCACACCAAGACTCCAGATTGTGCCAGACCTTTGAAGGATTTCCCCGTGGTTTTGTAGATATTGCTACTCAGAAAAGTTAACATTGCTCCATCAGATACAAAAGGAAGGGAAGGGAGGAGAGATAAAAGAAGAAAATAGCTTCTAAATATGTTTCCCCAGATTCAAAATGCACAAGAACTCTGATGTGTAATTACTTGTATAATAAAACCCTTAATAATAGCCCTTAATAATTTTTATGATTCCAATCAGACATTAAAATGAAATAGTATATCAAGTATATCTCTAATAATTTAACAATTCTTCAGTGCAGGCCCCTGGACCTCAGGTGATAGTTTGGAGACTAAGATTCTACTGTAAATTGGCATGTATGACTTCAATCTCTAACCTGGTATGACCTCATATCAGTCCTCAAAATATTCCATGGAGGCACCTAGATGGTTGCAGCTAATAGATGTAATGAGACCAACAGTCTCCCTTCCATAGTGTGTCATGTCACTCAGCTCTGACAAATCAGTAGGGTAAGCAACCTTCATCTCAAATACTTGCCAGAGTAGTAAGATTTTGCTTATCTCTCTCTCTCAGCTGTGCCAAATAAATAATTCACCAAATCAATCAATTTTCTCCTAAAAGTCCTTATGTCTGACACAAACTCCCAGTTATTCTTACTTAGAGCCCCCAAAACTGCCCATTCTGTAATAGGGCAAGGAGAAACATTCTGAAAAGAAAAAAAAATGGGACCAGCCTTGTGTATTGTGCTCACATTGCCCTTTTTGAAATCTGCAAATTATTTAAATCCAGAGTTATATGGTCTGATCATATGATTAAGACAACCATTCAGTTCATTCCTACCCTTAAATTATGTTGCTTAATCAGGATAGTGTTTACTTATTGTCCAGGCTATGATATAATCCATTCATGTGCCAGGTAAAACCCCAAATAATGCAAGAAATTATTATATGTTATGAACTTAAATTATTCCATAACTAAGCAATAGAAGTAGAAATAAATGGACAGTCTTACATTATGATGGAGTATAGAGGAATATCTTCATTCAGAAGTCATTCTCTCTCAGGGCTAAAAAATAATGGCCAGCATTAAAGTGGTTGTTTCTATTGGTAGAACAAAAAATCCTTTAAGTTGCCTGCAGACTGACTTCATCATCAATGCTATTCAGCAAAAGTGCTCTCTTCTATTGAACACAATCTTTTCTCTTTTGCCTTTTTTCTAAAGGCATAAGTACCTAAAAGTAAGAATATAGTGGAAACCTTAGTATTAAGGATTAAGATAAAAACCTTTATAATTGAGCAAATAATATAAGCATTTTGGGCATGTTTATTATTGTTGCAGTCAGCTGTAGATGTATGCTTACCAATATCTACATTTTAGAAAGTATAACTAATATTTACATAGCCCCCTTTTTATCTTTAAAGGTTTAAGTTATCTAGAATATTAATAATCTGTAGACAATACTGTATATATGCCACTGTACCTAAATATAACATAATATGTAATATAATGTAATGTAATATAATTAATATAATATCTGTGTTTTATAATAATGCAATAAACAATATTAAAGAATAATAGTACTAGCAGTATCAATTATGGATCCTTTCCTACCCTCTTTATCCATTCTTTGTCCAGTTATCTTTAGGCTGAGTCAGACAATGAAGAAGAATCATGGGCTTCCTTACTGCCACATTCCTACAATGTCAACATTGAATCCTGTCAAATTGTTCCAGGAAACTAGTTAGAATTGTTTAACCTTGGACATTTGAAAGGGTATTTAGTTTCCTTTCCTACCTTTCTGAAGTTCTGGTCATGTTTGACCAAAGCTGTTGGGAATGAGCTAGCATATGATTGACCTCAAAAGGACTTGAGATGTACCCATCCTGGCCTTCTTTGATCTCTCAGTGGCTCTGAATGGCACCATACTTGGTATCCTTCTGAGTTGGCTGTTTTGTTTAAATTACATTTATATGCCGCCCTTCTCCGAAGACTTAGGGCGGCTTACAATTTTTGGGATACAACCAAATGCGTTCAGCAATAGCCCTCATCCCATTGTATATGGCTGCTTATTACTAAGCGGCATTTTTACAAAGTCAGCTTAGTGCCCCCAACAATCTTGGGACCTCAATTTACCTACCCCGAGAGGATGGAAGGTTGAGTCAACCTTGAGCCTGGTGGGATTCGAGCCTGCACTAATTGCAGGCAGCTGGAACTAAGTGAATCTAAGTGCTAGGCATTTAACAGCCTGCACCACCAAGGTTGGGAAGGAAAGGAAGATTTCTCCAGTGGTTGTTTTCCTTCTTCCAACACCAGTTCCAGGCATGTTGATATGAGGTTAAAATACTAACCCTAAGCCTCTGCTTTCTGAGTACCATATTATTCTCCGTTATTATTTAACATCTACATGAAATTCTGACCTAAGTGATGTTGTAAGGTGCTTTCCCACTTCCTGGAGGCTGTATGGATCTGGATGAAAAATAGCTGGCTTTAGTTCACACCTGACAAGACAGAGGGACTATGGGTTTTATGTACCTAACAATTTGCCATCTTTAACTTTGGCTCTGTTACCAGTCAGAGATTCCATGTTATCTAGGCTTTCAGGTCTTGCACAAAGAACATATCGCAGCTGTGGCCCAGACAGCTATCTAGAAATCCATCATGCCCTTTCCTAGTTCCTTGTAGGAGGTACTATTTAAAATCACTCATATTTTAATCACCTTCTAATTGAACTATTGCAATGTGTTCTCCATGGGTTTGACTTTGAAGAACATTTGGAAGCTTCAGGTGATCTAAAAAGCATTAGTGTGAGCAGTAGTGGGCACACCATAGTACACTAGGGTAACATAGCTTCTGTTGGATTACATTAGTTCTGCATTTCAAGGTGCTGGTTGTCACTTTTAACACTCTATATGGCATAGGGTCAGATTATTTAATCCAAAATGGATTAAAAATCAATGGTTTCTGCCCAATCGCTAGACACGGCAGGGCAGATATGCTATGGGTCTCATCAGTGAAACAGCATACCTGTTGGGCCTTTGGATGTGTGTTTTCTCTGTCATGGCACTCAACTTATGGAACAGTGTCCCTCTGGAGATATACATGGTCTCAACTCTGCTGGTTTTCAGAAGAGCATCACAGCCTTGACGTTTCCCCCAGGCATTGGAGCCAGGATGTTAATGGAGTTGGTATGGTGTGATGATTTATGATGTGAGTTATACTAGGCCCTCAAATTTATCCTTTTTGCTTTAGTAGCATTATATTTTTATTCTTGTTTGTTGCCTAGATAAACAGCCATGCAAATTTATTGTAATTGTTTCTCAACAAAACGCATCCAGGATTGCTGTCATGGAAAAATAGGAGGAGAAGGAGAGAGTATTATATATGTATTCTGTGTCTTGAATTACTTAAAAGTAATAAAGGCCAGATAAAAATTTAATACACATACACACACACACACACACACAGAGTATTCATTAGTTGTAGCAAATGAGATTTGCAGCTACAACCGTTGAGATGTAGAATTATGCATCTGCAATAGATACACTATTTCAGATCTTATAAAACAATTCAATTTGCTATATTATGTTTGGAGTATAAATGCCTATAGCTTAGTTAACTTTGGATATGGCCAGGTGACATTTTTAATATTAGGGTGTGAAAAACATTTCATATTTGAACACTTTTGAATTTAAAACATTGTGATTCAAATGCTGAACAGGTGCATTTTAATCATTTTGGAAGTGGCTCAGTAATATATTACAACTGAATAACAATTTGTAATTCTATGGTCTCTAATGGTTGTCTTAGGGGGTTTAGGTTTTATTTTGAAACTCAGCCTTTGAAGCAGACTGAAAGGTTTAATTCAATAATAATTTTAATGAGTTCATAACTCGTCTGCAGATGACTATTTTTATTTCTGTAAATTCCCAAGATCTCCAAGATTGCAGTAATTTAAACATCTAATATCCAATAAATGAAGCTATACTTTTGCTCTGTCCAAACACCAATTCCTCTGAACATCTGATATTAAGAGACTAGCCTTCAAGTTCACTACATGTCTTTCCTGGAAGTTCAAGCTTCCAGTTTTTCATCTTTAACAACTAAACAGTAGATACTCTTAATAGCTAAAGCTGAGGCTCTTTATAGTTTTGTCTTAATGCTTTTTAGAATATATTCTTTTGGCCAACTAAGCAGGAGTGACCACGATTTTTGATTGATTTGTTGTTGTTGACACAAGAAGTAAATGTTCAGTAGGATGAAAATTGCCTGGTAAGAATGATCCAAATATCACCTGTCTTCTTGGGCAAACAAGCATTTATTTATTCCTGTTTCATAATGTACTCACTGACCTTTAAGGGGATGGGAATTGAACACGTGCCACTACTTAAGAAATCAAATTCAGCTATTTAAAAATTAGACTAAAGAATATAAAAGAACTCTGAAGAAAAAAATATGTTTAGTCAACTTATTCATATAAATTATTGCAATATGTAAAAGAAATCTATCTAACTTGCTGAAAAGTATATGCAATACATTAAAATCATAGTTACCTTAAAAGCTTAAATGACTTATTTTATATCCCATATTAAATATGTGCATATGTATGCATATGTGTGCATAGCTTTTCAGAAAGAAATATGCTTAGAGGCTTAAAACAGATGTCTTGTAGGCAGTAATTCACTTCATACTTAATTGAACACAGTGTTTAGCAACACACTTTCCACCTGTCTGAATATCCGAAGGGTTTCATGTACAAATAATAAATATAAGGTCCAGTGTAAGATGTTATTTTCACCTTGAAAAGAGTAGATAAAATAAAACTAGTCTTGCATAACTTCAACAAGCTGTTACCTACTCACATTGGTATGCGCTTAATGCTAATTACTTTGTATAAAAATATATTATGCCTTTTACATTCAAAGCAACAAGCAACTGAAATAACGAAATTATAAATGTAAAATGAAACTAAAAAGATCAGCTTCCTAAGTTTGGAGTCATATGTAATAGAATGTATTCACAACAACCCATCAGAGCTTGTATTGTTCAGTCTATGTTGCTCCTGCCTGCATCTTTCACCCTGCCATTATACATTAGACTGTCTCTAAGGACTCTCTAAATAGTCTGTACTTGGGTCTTGTCTAGTGCAGGGATCTCCAACCTTGGCAACTAAGACTTGTGGACTTCAACTCCCAGAGTTCCTCAGCCAGGAAGGACTCTGGGAGTTGAAGTCCACAAGTCTTAAAGTTGCCAAGGTTGGGGACCCCTGGTCTAGTGTGATAGAACCTGCTTCTATGGATATGGTGCTTAGTGCTCGTTCTTGTGCTGCTATGATCAGTGCCTCGGTGCTGTCTTTTAATCCAGCCTTTTCCAGTCACTGGTAGGATTTTCCAATACCTGCCACTTTAGCTATCTGTTGATGGTACATCCCATGCAGAGTCTTGTCATGTAATGGCACTTCCTCTCCCTGATCTTTCTCCCATGTTTGCTGCTACCTCAGACATTATCTTAGCAGCTCATCCTTGAGTGTCATCTTTCTGATGTATTCCTGGATGCTCTGAGTTTCATCCAGGATGATGACCAGCACCTTGAATTTCATTTGGAATGAAACTGGAAGCCAGTACAGTTCACACAACAGAGGTGTCACATGGACAAATCAAGTGGCCTCCATCCATTCTCTGAATCTCTGTTTTGACAACAGAAACAACAATTTGCATCTCTGAATTTTGCACTGAAATTAATACATGAGCTTATTCAGCTGACCACACTCTTTCTATCTAGTGTACAGTCCCTGGGTTATGGACTTTGTGAGAAGCTTCTTGGTTTTCACATCAGCAGCTTCTACAGCCTTCTTTGGCCAGCTCACTATACCAGCAGGGTATCTCATGACTGGCAGGGCACACCTGTTGTTGGCATGGATCTTATTCTTCCCATTTATAGCTGTCTCTTCAGGATCCTTGGAAGTTGCTACCTTCCTTGACTTCTCATTGTGGTTCCCATGTAACTGTGGGATGCCAAGATACTCATAACTGGTCTGTATGTCTGCCATGTGGCCTGCTGGTAAATCCACTCTATCAATCTTATCTACCCAACCACCATCCAGCCACACTTCTCTAGTTCCAATGACACCTCAATGTGCTCACTGTATATTCACATGGATCTATGAGTCAATGTCTAGTTCACTCTTAAGATATAATTTGATATCATTCATGTAAAGGAGGTGGATGGTAATAGTTCCACTCTTGAATCTGTATCCATATCAAATCCTTGTGAGTATCAGGCTGAGGAGGTTTAACCCTTCGCAGAACAGATCAGTGGGAACAGAGCTTCACTTTATTATGTGCTACACTTGATGGCCACTTGTGTGAACTATCTTGAGTTGACTTCCAACATTGTCTTCCACAGTTTCATTGAATTTTTGAGGAAGATTCTTAATGTCCTGTTGACTTTGTGTAGTTCCAGACACTCACATATCCATGTGTATAACTATTTGCTTTCCTGTAAATAGTCTTTCCAGGCTGTGCTCAGATTAATCTGTCTAGACCTTGAGTCTTAGGCAACGGCTCTATATATGAACAACTGGCATCGTTCATATAATGAACAACTGGTGGAGCTTGGAATGATTCCTGCCTCCCTTATCCACAGCCTGATCAAGGCACTGGTGGATGCCTGGCAAAGTGCTACCTCCGGGGCTCTTGACTGCGTTGTACCTAACCCAGTGTAGATCCCGGTTAGCTCCCTGGTTCTCTGCGGAGCTCCGGGAGATGAAGCATTGGAGAAGGGGCCTAGACAGCAGTTGGAGATCCAGTCGGTCTGAATCTGATCGATCGCAGCTAAGATCTTTTACTAGATCTTATCTTGTGGCATTGGGAGCGGTGAAGTATGCTTACTTCTCTGCTCTCATTGCGTCTGCAGATAATCGCCTGGCTGCCCTGTTTCAGGTCACCTGCTCCCTTCTCAATCACAGGATGGGGGAGGACCCTTTGGAGGGACAGGCTGAGGAGTTTTGTCAACATCTGTCAGACAAGATCGCTTGGATCCGGACTGGTCTGGATTCCAACTGGCTAGAGTCTGACGAGGGGGAAGCATCAGGTCTTGGGAATACCATCTGGGAAGAGTTTGATCCTGTGACTCTGGATGAAGTGGATGGGATCATGGGGAAGCTGAGTGCCACCACGTGTTTATTGGACCCCTTGTCCCTCCTGGCTGGTTTATGCCACCCGGGAGGTTACACGAGGCTGGCTCCAGGCAGTGGTCAATGCTTCTTTGAGTGAGGGATGCTTCCCCTCTGCCTTGAAGGAGGTGGTGGTGAGATTTTGAACAACTTCCATCCTGTCTCCAACCTTCGCTTCGTGGTGAAGGTTGTTGAGAGCGTGGTGGCCCAACAGCTCCCGATGTTCCTAGAGGAAGCTGACTATCTGGATCTGTATCAATCGGGTTTCAGGCCCGGATACAGCACGGAGACGGCATTGGTCGTACTGGTAGATGATCTCTGGTGGGCTCAGGATAGAGGCTATTCCTCTATCCTAGTCTTATTAGATCTCTCAGCGGCTTTTGATACCATTGACCATGCTATCTTACTGCGACGCCTCAGGGGTTGGGAGTGGGAGGCACTGTTTTATGGTGGTTCTCCTCCTACCTCTTGGGCCATTTGCAGACGGTGTTGGCAGGAGGATTGAGGTCGACCCCAAGGCCCCTCATTTGTGGGGTGCCTCAGGGGTTGGTCCTCTCCCCCCTCCTCTTCAACATCTATATGAAGCCATTGGGTGAGATTATCCGTGGTTTTGGGGTGAGGTATCATCAGTATGCTGATGGTACCCAGCTTTTTATCTCCACCCCAAACCAACCCAGTGATGCCCTCGATGTGATGTCCTGGTGCTTGGAAGCGGTACGGGTCTGGATGGGAAGGAACAGGCTTCAGCTCAACCCGGCCAAGGTCGAGTGGCTGTACATACTGGCATCTCGGATTGTCCAGGATGTTCCATCTTTGGTCATGGGGGAGAGGTGTTACCCCCCATGGAAAGAGTGTGCAATTTAGGCATCCTCCTGGACGCACAGCTCAATTTGGAAGATCATGTAGGAGCTGTGGCCAGGGGGGCATTTTCACAAGTTCGTCTTGTGCACCAGTTGCACCCCTATCTGGACTGAGTTGTCTTGTGTATGGTTACTCATGCACTTGTTACCTCCCGTGTAGACTACTGCAATGCTCTCTACATGGGGCTGCCCTTGAGGACCACTCAGAGGCTTCAACTGGTGCAAAATGCAGCCATGCGGGTTGTGATGGGAGTGTCCCGATACTCCCATGTTACACCCCTCCTGCGTGAGCTGCACTGGCTGCCGGTTGTCCTCCAAGTGAGATTCAAGGTGCTAGTAATCATCTATAAAGCCCTTCATGGCTTAGGTCCAGGGTATTTGCGGGAGCACCTGCTGCCAGGGATTTCAGGCTGGTTTAATCTGTTCCTTTTAATGTTTTAAGGTTCATTGGCTTTTAATGTTTTAAGGTTCATAATTGGGGTTCTTCGATGTAATAGTTTTTTAAATTTTGTATTTCTGTTTTTATTGTTGTGAGCCGCCCTGAGTCCTTCGGCAGATAGGGCGGCATAGAAATCCCAATAAACCATAAACCATTTTGAGCCTCTGGTATTCTTCACAGTGCCTTTCTGAGATAGGTTCATGTGGTCCTGTAACTTGGTGGCTATGATGTCTGGTAGAACTTTCTAGGTCGTGGGGAGGTAAATTATTGGCTGTAATATTTCTATGGTCTTCTGCCTCCTATCAGCTGTTGTGTTTTGTAATGGAGAGGGTGATAGTGACATTCCAATCTCAGGGGTTAGCTGACTTGTTCTTCTGGATTATCTTGAGTATAGGATGTAAAGTGTAGTTGGTCTATCCCAAGTTGTAAAACCAGATACCCCTTCACTATGTTGAAGCTTTGGATATACAGTTGTTTCTTAGTTAGTGTGTGTTATGTATGCAGGTTTAAAGTCATTGGTTTAGTTTGAACTGTTCTTGTAAAATGTAAGAAATGATTGGTTTAAAAAGTGCGGGAAAACCATGCACTCTGATTGGCTGGCAACTGCGGCTGCTGCTATAAGTAGCAGCCGCAGCCTAGCCAAAGTGGGTTCGATCTGAGCTGTAGTCACTAATAAACAAAGAGCTTGAAGCACTCCGCTGCTGTCTCTTCATGCAAACTTAACACTGGCGACGAAGGTGGGATTGTCCCTGAAGGGAAGGCAATGCGGAACAGAAGGAGAGCAAGATGGCTGCGCTGAACACCCCCCCAGCCCCATTCGATCCGATGGCAGAAGACTGGGAGACGTATGCAGATTGTTTCCAAATGTATCTGTAGGAAACGATCTTGCCGACATTTCCGAGAAGAGGAAGAGGGCGGTCTTTCTCATGCACTGCGGTCTGGCAGTTTTCAAGATGGCGAAGGCATTGGCGGGAGCTGCAGATGTGAAGGTAATGGAATGGCCTGACTTAGAAAAGTTGTTAAGAGCCCATTACGCCCCACAAGTATCGTGCCTCATTAAGAGACACGAGTTTTACCATTGGGATCAAGGGGAAAGCGAAAACGTAAACGACTTCGTGGCAAGTTTAAGAGACATTGGGGGGTGCATGTGAATTTAACAATTTAGAAGAGGCCATGCGCAATCGATTTGTTCTGGGCCTTAAAGACAGGGTGTTACAGAGCAAATTATTAATGAGACCTAAGATCACGCTGAAGGAAGCAATAGAAGAGGCCTCTTCAGCAGAAGCTACCAAGTCCTCAGCAAGCAGCCATGAAGAAAATTAACAAGGCCACAAGCCATCCTGATGTGGAAAAGTCCACAACAACTCATTGTGAGCAAATAGATTCTGAGTCAGACTGTAGTGAGGTGGAGGAAGGAATTTATAGACTCAGAATGGAGTGGAAAAAGAAGGACCTGGGAAGAAAGAGGCAAGATTTCTACTGCAGAGGTTGTGGGGGAAGCCACCCCCGCACTGAATGCAAGTTCCTAGACACCATCTGCCTCCGTTGTGAAAAAAGAGGACACCTAGCAAGAGTCTACAAATCATCTAGAACTCCACCCAACAGAAGGAAGTTTCCTGACAAAGAATTCAAGCCCAACAACCTCAGTGAGAAAATGGGGCGCAGCACAGAAACAAAGGGGAAGAATGAAACTCATCAGACAGTAACTATTGGTCATTCTTCTTCTATCAATAACAGAAAAGTGCATGTCAAGGTACTAATTGAAGGAAGGCCTTGCCAAATGGAAGTGGACTCAGGCTCCTATTTATCTATGATGTCATGGGACATTATTCACAGACTACTCCCAAACATTCAGAAGAAGCATTTCAAGAAGCAAGCACTGACTCTTAAAGACTACCAACGGAACAAGATTCCAGTAGTTGGAACAAGAGAATTCAACGTGAAGTTCAAAGGCCACACCAAACGCTAGCCCCTGACCATCGTGGACAAGGATCGCCCAAGCTTGCTGGGACTTGAGTGGTTCAATCCACTAGGCATTGAGTTGACTGGCATCAATCACATGAGCAACACTGAATGGGAGGAGGCCTTGAAGTCTGAGTTTCCAGAGGTCTTCAGCGATGGATTGGGCAAGTATATGGGGACCCCTATCACTTTCAATCTAGATCCCAAGGTGCCCCCAATTCGCTTAAAGCCCAGAAGGGTCCCTTTTGCCTTAAAAGGAAAAAATTGATGCACAATTAGATAAACTAATAGCTCAAGGAGTTTTAGAGCCCACTGACCAGTCCAGGTGGGAGACACCCATAGTCACACCAGTCAAGACTGATGGGTCAGTGAGAATCTGTGAAGACTATAAGGGGACATTGAACCATGTGCTTCAACAGAGCGCATATCCAGTTCCAGTGGTGCATCATTTACTACATTCACTTGGCAGGGATACAGTCTTTGCCAAATTGGATCTGGCCCAGGCATATCAACAACTGACAGTTGATGATGCCATTGCAGAGACCCAAACCATTGTAACTCATAGAGGTGCCTTCAAATGTAAAAGGTTACAGTTTGGAGTAAGCGTGGCACCAGCATCTTCCAAAGCCTTATGGAAAGGATGCTCCAAGGACTGCCAGGGGTAGTACCTTACTTTGATGATGTGTTAATCTCTGCTGAAAATGACACTCAGTTACAAGAGAGACTCAGAGAAGTCCTTACCAGATTCAAAAAGTTACAAGAGAGACTCAGAGAAGTCCTTACCAGAAGTCAAGGAAGAAAAATGCACTCTTAGAACTGACAAGGTTGAGTTCTTGGGCTATATGATTGACAAGCATGGTATCCACCCCACAGATGCCAAGGTTCAGGCAATCAAAGAAGCCCCTAGACCAAAATGTAAAACAGATTTGCAAGCCTTCCTTGGACTCATTAACTTTTATCACATGTTCCTAACTCAGAAGGCAACCATTGCAGAACCATTACACAGAGTCTGTTTGGGTCTAGGGCAGGAAGGAACAATCAGCATTTAACAGTATTAAAAGACTAATCACGTCTGATGCTGTACTGATACAGTTCTCTGAGAATTTGCCTGTTGTACTGACTTGTGATGCATCCCCTTTTGGAGTGGGGGGGGGTTGAGCCACAGGCTTCCCAGCGAGAGGGAAGCTCCTATTGCATTTTACTCTTGCACCTTGACCAAAGCACAGAGGAACTACAGCCAACTGGACAAGGAAGCCTTGGCAATTGTTGCAGCTGTCAAGAAATTCCATGAGTATTTATCTGGGAGAACATTTACCATTGTCACAGATCACAAACCTCTGTTAGGCATTGTGGCAGGAGACAAACCTATGCCCACTATCCTGTCACCAAGAATGCTGAGGTGGACTGAATTTCTTGCTGCTTATTCATACAAACTCATCCACAGACCTGGTAAAGACATTGGGCATGCAGATGCTTTGAGTCACTGCCCACTTCCTTCTTACACTGAGGACTTTGCTCCTGAGACTTACACCTTTTTCCTAGAAACTGTTGCCAAGCTTCCAGTACACGCTGCTGAAATTGCCAGAGAGACTGCCAAAGACACTGTATTGGCTCCTCTTTAAGAAAGGTTGGCCTCTTCAAGATCTACCTCAACTTGCCCAACCTTTTAAATCCAGGCAAACTGAATTATCTGTATTAAGAGGATGTATTTTGTGGCGTAACAGGGTGGTTATTCCTACAAAACTGCAAAAAGAGGTTTTGGAAATGTTACATGAGGGTCATCCAGGTATTGTCAGAATGAAGGGATTGGCCAGGAGTTATGTATGGTGGCCAGGTATTGACAAAATGGTTGAAAACTGGGTTGCATCTTGTCTCAACTGTCAGGTAGTTAGGCCTGCCCCACCTCTCGCCCCCACACAGGAATGGGAATGTCCTAGGGGCCCATGGTCCAGGATTCACATTGATTTTGCTGGCCCTACCAGAGGGCACACTTTCCTTATTATGGTTGATGCATATTCCAAATGGCTAGAGGTTATCCCTTTGGCATCCACCACAACTGAAGCTGTCATCAAACAGCTTAAAAGCTTTTGTAACTCACGGGTTACCTGATGTGCTTGTTTCTGACAATGGCCCTCAATTTACATCCAACCTTTTGAATCATATCTAGCACAACAGGGTATCAGACATGCCCTGACAGCCCCTGGGCATCCTTGCTAACGGCCGGGCTGAACGTATGGTACGATTTACCAAGGAAAAACTTCAGCAATTGGGTCCAGGGGATATCACTGAGAGAGTTGAAAAACTTCTCAGTGTTCAGCATATCACTCCCAACCCCTCAAATAATTTGTCCCCAGCTGAATTGTTGATGGGTAGGAAACTCAGGTCTCCCCTTGATCACCTTCATCCCATTTACGCACCCAACGCACCACTAGATTCCACTAGCAAAATTCGCACATTCACTGTGGGTGATTCTCTTTATGCTAAGAACCTTATGGGTGAACCATTATGGATTCCTGCTGAGATAACCCAAATCACAGGCCCCAGGTCTTACAGGGTACAAATGGAGGATGGTGTCCTCTGGAGCAGGCACATTGATCAGTTAAGATCCAGATTGCCTCAGTAGCATCACTTTTGCTCCTCTCTGGCTCCCATACCTACTGCCTCTTCTAGGGGGGAAGGGGAGGATCATGAGTGTAATGAACAAGCAAGAATCAACCCCATGTGTAACGAGCTAACACGACAGGAACCATCCCAAAACCTGTCACAATACCAACAACCATTTTCACAAATGGAAGATTGCACATCATTACCTGATTTAGGTGCTGACATTGGGTTGGAGATGGATTGGGAGGAGAGACCAGGTTGTAGTAACCAACCAGGTTCTACCATTACTACAAGTCCTAGTAAGGAAATGTTAGCAGACACATTTCCTCCCTCACAAGGTGAGAACCTTAAAACATCTGAACCACGTAGGTCTCAACGTACACGTAAGAGCCCCACCTATTTAAAAGAATACATTAGATAGGCTGGGGTTTGAGTATGGACTGAACCTAGTGGGAAGGGGTGTTATGTATGCAGGTTTAAAGTCATTGGTTTAGTTTGAACTGTTCTTGTAAAATGTAAGAAATGATTGGTTTAAAAAGTGCGGGAAAACCTTGCACTCTGATTGGCTGGCAACTGTGGCTGCTGGCTATAAGTAGCAGCTGCAGCTCAGCCAAAGTGGGTTCGTTCTGAGCTGTAGTGACTAATAAACAAAGAGCTAGAAGCACTCCGCGTCTGTCTCTCTTCATGCAAACTTAACAGTGTGGATGCAGGTCTTTTGTCTATGCATAGTTTCTTTATATGTTTCATGTATCCCCTCTCATTAGGTCTGCTGATGTAGTAGTAGTCCATCAATTCCAGGTTTTTATCTCTTGTCATGAATGACTTACTCCAGTAGCCCATCAGTAGCTGATCCAGGCCTTGTTAATCTGGGCAATGCCTGAGCCAGCATAACTCTCATAGTTTATGTTACTCTCATATTTTGATAGGTAGATGTAGCATTAGGGGGTGTTTGCCCAAGAATCCTTACTGGTTAGATAGGTATTTGTTAAGTTTGCGTGAAGAGTCAAATGCGTAGAGCTTCAGTAAAGAGTTTATTCAGTGACTACAGCTCGAATGGACCCGACTTGGCTGGGCTACGGCTGCTTCTTATAGCCAGCAGCCGTAGTTGCCAGCCAATGGGAGTGCAGGGTTTCTTCCCGCACTATTTAAACCAATACCATTTAACATGTGCCCTCTGGTAGGGCCAGCGAAATCAATGTGAATCCTAGACCATGGGCCCTAGGACATTCCCATTCCTGTTTGGGGGCGAGAGGTGGTGCAGGCCTGACTACCTGACAGTTGGGACAAGATGCAACCCAGTTTTCAACCATTTTGTCAATACCTGGCCACCATACATAACTCCTGGCCAATCCTTTCATCAATACCAGGATGACCCTCATGTAGCATTTCCAAAACCTCTTTTTGCAGTTTTGCAGGAATAACCACCCTGTTACCCCGCAAAATATATCCTCTTAATACAGATAATTCAGTTTGCCTGGACTTAAAAGGTTGGGCAAGTTGAGGTAGATCTTGCAGAGGCCAACCTTTCTTAATTCAGCCTATAACAGGAGCCAACACGGTGTCTTTGGCAGTCTCTCTGGCAATTTCAGCAGCGTGAACTGAAAGCTTAGCAACAGTTTCTAGGAAAAAGGTGTGTGTTTCAGGTTCAAAGTCCTCCTTGTGGCAAGGCAGTGGGCAATGACTCAGTGCATCAGCACGTCCAATGTCCTTGCCAGGCCTGTGAATCAGTTTGTATGAATAAACTGCAAGAAATTCAGTCCACCTCAGCATTCTTGGTGACAGGATAGTAGGTGTAGGTTTGTCTCCTGCCACAATGCCTAACAAAGGTTTGTGATCTGTAACAATGGTAAATGTCCTGCCATACAGATATTCATGAAATTTCTTGACAGCTGCAACAATTGCCAATGCCTCTTTGTCCAGTTGGCTATAATTCCTCTCTGCTTTGGTCAAAGTGCAAGAGTAAAATGCAATAGGGGCTTCTCTCCCACTGGGAAGCCTGTGGCTAAAACCCCCCCACCCACACACACCAAAAAGGGATGCATCACAAGTCAGTACAACAGGCAAATTCTCAGAGAACTGTATCAGTACAGCATCAGATGTGATTAGTCTCTTAATACTGTTAAATGCTGATTGTTCCTTCCTCTCCCAGATCCAAACAGCCTTCTTATCAAGTAATCTGTGTAAAGCTTCAGCAATGATTGCCTTTTGAGGTAGAAACATGTGATAAAAGTTAATAAGTCCAAGGAAGGCTTGAAAATCTGTTTTGCATTTAGGTTTAGGGGCTTCTTTGATTGCTTTAACCTTGGCATCAGTAGGGTGGATGCCATGCTTGTCAATCATGTAGCCCAGGAACTCAACCCTGTCTGTTTTAAGTGTGCATTTTTCTTCCTTGACTTTTAACCCCGCTTTTCTGAATCTGGTAAGGACTTCTCTGAGTCTTTCTTGAAGCCGAGTTTCATTTTCAGCAGAGATTAACACATCATCAAAGTAAGGCACTACCCCTGGCAGTCCTTGAAGCATTCTTTCCATAAGGCTTTGAAAGATGCCTGGTGCCACGCTTACTCCAAATTGTAACCTTTTACATTTGAAGGCACCTCTGTGAGTCACAATGGTTTGGGCCTCTGCAGTGGCATCATCAACTGTTAGTTGTTGATATGCCTGGGCTAAGTCCAATTTGGCAAAGACTGTGCCCCTGCCAAGTGAATGTAACAGATGATGCACAACTGGCACTGGGTATGCACTCTGCTGCAGCGCATGGTTCAGTGTCCCCTTATAGTCTCCACAAATTCTTACTGACCCTTCAGCCTTGACTGGTGTGACTATGGGTGTTTCCCATCTGGAGTGATCAGTGGGCTCTGAAACCCCTTGAGCAATTGATTTGTCTAATTGTGCATCAATTTTTTCCTTTAAAGCAAATGGAACCCTCCTGGGCTTTAAACGAATTGGGGGCACCTTGGGATCTAGGTTGAAAATGATAGGGGTCCCCATATACTTGCCCAATCCTTCACTGAAGACCTCTGGAAACTCAGACTTCAAGGCCTCCTCCCATTCAGAGTTGCTCACATGATTGATGCCAGTCACCTCGATGCCTAGTGGCTTGAACCACTCAGGTCCCAGCAAGCTTGGGCGATCCTTGTCCACGATGGTCAGAGGCAAACGTTTGGTGTGGCCTTTAAACTGCACGTTGAAATCTCTTGCTCCAACTACTGGAATCTTGTTCCCTTGGTAGTGTTTAAGAGTCAGTGCTTGCTTCTGGAAATGTTTCTTCTGAATGTTGGGAAGTAGCCTGTGAATAATGTCCCATGACACCATAGATAAATAGGAGCCTGAGTCCACTTCCATTTGGCAAGGCCTTCCTTCAATGAACACCTTCCGTGTACTTTTCTGCTTCTCAAGGGTGAAGAATGACCAATGGTGATTGTTTGGTGAGTTTCATTCTTCCCATTTGCTTCTGAATTGCGCCCCATCTTTTCAATGAAGTTGTTGGACTTAAAATCCTTTTCAGGAAATTTCTTCCTACTAGGTGGAGTTCTGGATGATTTGCAGACTCTGACTAGGTGACCCCTTTTCTCACAACATAGGCAGATGGTGTCTAAGAACTTCAGTGCGGGGATGCCCCCCCCCAGCCTCTGCAATAAAATTCTTGTCTCTTTCTCCCAGGGTCTTTCCTTTTCTTCCCCATTCTGAGTCTAAAAATCCCTTCCTCCACCTCACTGCAATCTGAATCAGAGTCTATTTGTTCGCAATGGGTTGTTGTGGATTTTTCCACATCAGAATGGCTTGAGGCCTGGCTTGAAGCCTTGTTAATCTTTTTCATGGCCGCTGCTGAGGACTTGGTGGTTCCGCTGAAACAGCTTCTTCAATGGCCTCCTTAAACGTGATCTTAGGTTTCATTAACAGTTTGCTTTGTAAGACCTTATCTTTGAGGCCTAAGACAAACGGATCACGCATGGCCTCTTCTAAGTTGGTAAAGTCACAAGCACCCCCAATGTCCCTTAAACTTGCCACGAAGTCATTAACATTTTCGCTATCCCCTTGATCCCAATGGTAAAACTCGTTTCTCTTAATGAGGCACGATACTTGTGGGGCGTAATGGGCTCTTAAAAGCTTTTCCAAATCGGGCTATTCCATTACCTTCAGTTCTGCAGCTCCCGCCAACCCCTTCGCCATCTTGAAGACTGCCGGATCGCAGTGCATGAGAAATACCGCCCTCTTCCGTCTCTCGGGAATATCGGCGAGGTTGTTTCCTTCCAGGTACATCTGGAAGCGATCCGCATACGATTCCCAGTCTTCCGCCGCCGGATCGAACGGGGCTGGGTGGGTGTTCAGTGCAGCCATCTCGCTCTTCTGTTCGCCTTCCGCGTTGTCTCTTCTTCAGGGCAATCCCACCTTCGTCACCAGTGTTAAGTTTGCATGAAAAGTCAAACGCGTGGAGCTTCAGTAAAGAGTTTATTCAGTGACTACAGCTCGAATGGACCCGACTTGGCTGGGCTACGGCTGCTTCTTATAGTCAGCAGCCGTAGTTGCCAGCCAATGGGAGTGCAGGGTTTCTTCCGCACTATTTAAACCAATACCATTTGACATTTTACAAGAACAGTTCAAATAAACCAATAACATTCAAACCTACATACATAACAGTATTAGCTAGGTTTAAACCCTGGTCACCTGAGATAGATGTGAGAGGGGGGGAGGGACAGAGGGAGGGAGGGAGAGAGGGAGAGAGAGAGAGAGAGAGAGAGAGGGGAGACAGGTGATATTCAGCATTATATGAATACTCATCAGGGCTTGAAATAGACAGGCATCATTTAGAGAAGACCATATCTTAAACTAATTGCAGTTTTCACTCATTGTTCAAAAAAAGTCTGTGTTCAAAAGAACAATATGTTTAACAGCAATGCACTTAGTTATTAAGGCATAAAATTGTGTTTTTAGAATACAAGTAGTGCTCAGCATATGACACAACTGAGCCCAGAATTTTGCAATTGTAAATTGAGTCACCATGAGACAAACTCAGTCATTATTACTGTTTTTATGATAGTTGTTAAGTGAGTCGCCATGAATCACATAGTCAGAAGTATGAATCTAGTTTATCCAATGGGCATTTTTCGCTGGGAAAAGTCAAAATGTTATCCCATGATTGTGGGACGTTGCAACTAGTCATAAATATGAGGTTTACATTTTATCTGAAATGTAATCTAATTAGATGTTCACAGGAGTGAAAAGCCTGTGGCAATTGTTACTTGGAGGATGGGTTGTAATTTCTTCAAGTCTCTTGTAATTTTGAACAGTTGTTAAGGGACTGGTTGTGTAGGTCAAGGCTATATGCATACATTATAGTATTCTGTTTTGTCCAAGATATGTTTGCTTAGTATTCTATTGAAAGATGATGGGAGGAACCCCTGGCCAGAGTTTTGTGCTGGAAGGAAAGCCATACCAACTACGCAGAAGGTGCAACCATATAAATTCAATACTATAGTATTCCCCTCCATTTGGAGCCTTTCAATTATTTATGGCCTCCATTTCATTATTACTACTGTATTATTATAATGCATTCTATATGAAGCTGCCCTCAAAGAGTATCTGGAAGCTTCAGCAGCAACACAGGCATTTATGTGTGTTTCTAAAGATCTTATGTTATACCTCTACTATTAGTTACCAATTTCTTCTGCAGTGTAGTGCTTTAAAGGCATGCAACCAAGTTATCTGAGGGACTGCCTCTCCTCAATTACATCTGCCTATCCCACCAGATCTAGCAAAGAGGCATGCTGCAGGTCCTGATTGGTTGGTTAGGGAGCTTTACTTGTGGGTCCTTTCCTGCTGTGGCCTGTGCTTTATGGAACATTCTTCCCCGTAAAAAGAGACTGGCCTCATCCCTTTTAAGGTCCTGGAAGTCCCTAAAGACTTGGTTGTGTCGTTAGCTTGGGAACCCCAGAGGACTGATGAAATATTCAGATAGCTCCAATATAATTAATACCTGCTCTTTGCCCCCCCACACACATATATTATACCTGCATATATTTGTTTATGTTTTATACAGCTGTCCTACAGGTCATACCTAAAAGTTCCTAGTATGTTATTTGTATATAGATTGGGGAAAGGGGTTTTTTAAATGTGAGTAATGCACAGAATTGCTTTTAACCACAATGAAACATTATTTTTCTCCAGACATATAAAAAATCCCATTTGCTTTAATTTTTTCCCAATGACCTAATAGAAATGGATTAAACTGTAGAGGTGATGAGAACATAAATTTTATTCCTTTCATTCCATGTAATATTAAGGTTTGTGTTTTTTTCCCACTGTAATCACCTCTAGACTTCAGCAAAATTGAAAACCTTTAAATAGCCTTTCACAAGCTTTCGCTGTAGTAATGAAGTTTTAAGTGCTCACTAGGGATATTTTTTTCCAGTTCAGAAATATATAAGCTAGAGCAGGTATTAAAATCGAATGTTTACTTCAATTCCTTTAAAGCCTAATTTTTTTTTCCATGACAGTTTAATTTTTAAAAATATTGGGTTTCATTTATTAATATACTATCTTCGCCCTGGAATTCTATTTTTTTTTCTTTAAGGGGTCTGAGGGGAACCTTTCAGCCAAACCTTGGTATGATACCTTAATAATTGGAAAAAGCAGAGAAAAGAAAACATACAAGTTACCACAAGCTACAAGCAAAGGAAGATGGGAGTGAAGAATCGTGATTTACACTCTGCAGGAGGTAAAAAACAAATTAAGGGTATGGGTTCCCTACGTGCACATAATTATAAGTAGTGAGTCATTGGGATTAGCACAGTTTTTCATCAGTTCAAAAGACTACGTAGGAGATCTCTCAGAGCTGGGAATAGTTGATATTTGTTTTCTGTTCCTATTGCAGATGTTAAAATGAATAACTTTAGGATAGAAAATGGCAGGGTGGTTTCACGCTTACCACACAACTGCAGTCTAGTCATTCAAAGACACATTTCTGGAATGTAGTGCAGTACATCTCTCCCCAGGTAAAATAAGCCTCATGCATTTTAAACTCCCTAGGGTAGTTTTAAATTGGTTGGCTGTTTCCTTTTTTGTGGTGTCAGTCAGCTCTGATCATCAATCCATGATGTGGGATAGTGCATTTGTGCTTGTGCACATACACCTGCATACACAGGAAAGTTATATTTATTGTTAAAGGCTACATTATGCCAAGTTAGATTGTTTGGTCTCTTTAGCTCACTGATTGCAGTGATTTCCCACAGCTTCAGAAAAAAGTCTTCCTAACACAGCAGCTGAACCTGAAACATTTTGCATACAGAGATGGTAGTCTGTCGATGATCTGCTATTCTTGTATCTTATTCTGGATGTTAGGATCTGTTAAGTTTGCATGAAGAGTCAAACGCAGGGAACTTCAGTAAAGAGTTTATTCAGTGACTACAGCTCGAATGGACCCGACTTGGCTGGGCTACGGCTGCTTCTTATAGCCAGCAGCCGTAGTTGCCAGCCAATGGGAGTGCAGGGTTTCTTCCCGCACTATTTAAACCAATACCATTTGACATTTTACAAGAACAGTTCAAATAAACCAATAACATTCAAACCTACATACATAACACCCCTCCCCACTAGGTTCAGTCCATACCAAACCCCAACCTATCTAATGTATTCTTTTAAATAGGTGGGGCTCTTACATGTACGTTGAGACCTTTGTGGTTCAGAAGTTTTAACACTCTCACCCAGTGAGAGAGGAAATGTGTCTGCTGACATTTCCCCACTGGGACTTCCTGTGAAAGAAGACCCTGTTTGATTGTTAGAATCTGGTCTCTCCTCCCAACCCATCTCCATTCCAATGTCAGCACCCAAATCAGGTAGTGATGTGCAATCTTCCACTTCTAAGGATGGATCTTGGCATCGTGACAGGGTTCGGGATGGTTCCTGTCGTAATGGCTCATTACACATGGGGTTGATTCTTGCTTGCTGATTATCCTCCTGTTCCCCCACTTCCCCCCTAGAAGTGACAACAGGTGAGGGAACCAGAGAGAGACAGGGGCGATGTTCCAGAGGGAACCTGGATCTGAGTTGATCAATGTGCCTGCTCCAGAGGAGTCCATCCTCTGTTTGTACCCTGTAAGAACGAGGGCCAGTGATTTGAGATATTGCAGCAGGAATCCACAAAGGTTCACCTATAAGGTTCTTAGCATACACAGAATCACCCACACTGAATGTACGAACTTTGGAAGTGGAATCCAGTGGTGCGTTGGGTGCGTAAGTGGGATGAAGGTGGTCAAGGGAAGACCTAAGTTTCCTACCCATCAACAACTCTGCTGGGAATAAGTTATTAGATGGGCTAGGAGTGATGTGCTGAACACTAAGAAGTTTTTCAAGCTTCTCAGTGATGTCCCCAGGACCCAGTTGCTGGAGCTTCTCTTTGGAAAAGCGTACCATGCGTTCAGTCCGCCATTAGCGAAGGGTGCCCAGGGGCAGTAAGGGCATGTCTGATACCCTGTTGTGCTAGAAAGGATTAAAAAATGTTAGATGTAAATTGAGGGCCATTGTCAGAGACAAGAACATCAGGTAACCCGTGGGTTACAAACAGTTTTCTGAGCTGCTTGATGACAGCATCAGTTGTGGTGGATGTCATGGGAAATACCTTGAGCCATTTGGAATATGCAACAAGAAAAGTGTGCCCTCTAGTAGGACCTGCAAAATCAATGTGGATCCTAGACCACGGGCCCCTAGGACATTCCCATTCCTGTGTGGGGCGTGGGGGGCACACCATTGGGGGACAAGATGCAACCCAGTTTTCAACCATTTTGTCAATACCTGGCCAACATACATAACTCCTGGCCAATCCCTTCATCCTTACAATACCAGGATGACCCTCATGTAACATTTCCAAAACCTCTCTTTGCAGTTTTGCAGGAATAACCACCCTGTTACCCCACAAAATACATCCTCTTAATACAGATAATTCATACGATTCCCAGTCTTCCGCCGCTGGATCGAACGGGGCTGGCGGGGTGTTCAGCGCAGCCATCTCGCTCTTCTGTTCACCTTCCGCGTTGTCTCTTCTTCAGAGAAATCCCACCTTTGTTGCCAGTGTTAAGTTTGCATGCAGAGTCAAATGCGGGGAACTTCAGTAAAGAGTTTATGCAGTGACTACAGCTCAAATGGACCCGACTTGGCTGGGCTACGGCTGCTTCTTATAGCCAGCAGCCGTAGTTGCCAGCCAGTGGGAGTGCAGGGTTTCTTCCCGCACTATTTAAACCAATACCATTTAACATTTTACAAGAACAGTTCAAATAAACCAATAACATTCAAACCTACATACATAATAGGATCCATCTTGCTAACTGCAAATGTTGCAGAGCTGGCTAGGATCCCAGTATGGTAATGATGATGAAGAAGCTAAAACATATGTTCAATATTTGGCAGTGGTCCCCTGGAATATTTGGTTGACCTTTGGCATACAGAAATGACCAGGTAATTGACATAGTCATATTTATTTATTTATTTATTTATTTATTTATTTATTTATTTATTTATTTATTTATTTGCTTAGATTTATATGCCACCCTATCTCCTGAAGGACTCAGGGCAGCTCACAACATTAAAAATCCTAAAAAAGTACAAAATTTAAAATTATTACAAAATTATTAAATCATGATCCCAAACAAATCTCTAAAACCCATAATGACAATGTACATAAAAACCAATAAGAAACCCACCCCCATCAGTCCAGGCTGGCCTGTTGGAAAAACCTTGTCTTCAGGTCACGATGGAAGGAACGAAGGTCAGCAGCCAACCGCAGCTCCAGAGGCAACTGATTCCACAGGGTGGGCACTCCCACAGAGAAGGCCCTCCCCCTGGGGGTTGCCAGCCAACACTGTCTGGCCGACGGCACCCCAAGGAGGCCCTGTCTGTGGGAGTGCACAGGACGATGGGCAGTCATTGCTGGCAGGAGACACTCCCGCAGATACCCCTATCTGCGACTATGTTTTCACTTAGGATGCAGTACCTTTTCAGTATACGCCTTCAACAGAAGACACAAGCAATTGGATAACTAGTAGAATGCAGATAGAGCAAAATTACATCAAATAAAATTTATCACTAATAAGAGCTATGGCAGAACAGAAAGTGAAAAAGCAATATTTTTCCTCTAACATTGTTTTATCTCAGTGTTACCTTGCGGAACTTTAAAATCCTGTATGAACTGGCCCACACAGTTTGTGAATTGTTGGTATTTTCCTGAAATATGTTGATTATGCAGTTCAAGAATAAAATCAGTCAAATTTGTCATGACCTAGGGTCTGTATTCTTCTGGTTGGATAATCTCTAATATGAAAAACTCACTATTTCTTGAGTGCAGGGACAGATGGCAACTTACTCTTCCCACATTGCTGATGCATCCAGGGTCTGTGTATTGCAGTTTCTATACAAAATTGTTGAGCTGTCTTAAACCCTTCAGAGTGGATGGTCTCTAGTGCTTCATTCAATACAAAAGGCTGCCCCAGCTGTGATTGGCTGCAGTGCCTGGCACAACATGTTGTCCCCGAAGGCTGGTTGTTGCAGTAGTTGTTGCTGTAGAGCACTAGCCCTACCTACATTGTCATCCCACTGCAATCTGGACCAATATTTTTGTAGTTGGCTTAACTTGGGAGCATCATAGGAGAGAAGCAGTTTACATTGTCTTTAGGCTACAATTTTGGCTATTCAATCTATAGCAATGTCTTTTGTTCTATCTGGTCAGATTTCATTGGAGGAATTTTAGATTTTAAGGCTTGATGAAGTGAACATAGTCTTTAATGAGGTTTAGGAACAGCATGTTCACTTACCTCTTACCCCTGAAGGTTTACCATCCTAGTAGGAACATTGTGGTCAATTATGCCCAGGAAGTCATTAATCCCTTTCTAGATGAAGTCAGGCCTTATACCATAGAAGGAAACTATAGTGAGACTACTCTAGGGGGGAAGGGAATTACTGGATTTCAAAGATCTAAATAAATATAGCCTGATAGTTAGCTCATGATTGCTTCTGGATCTTTGTTAATGTATTAACAAAGTTGTGGTTATAAATGCAAAATGGAAATAATAATAGATATACTATGAGTAAGTGTCCCCTGATCCATTTTACATTTCCAACATAACAAAATTAAGCAATCTTTTCTAAATGTTCTCTGGGTGTCCAATGAACATGAAAAATAAACTTTAAACAAATGCAACTGTCTTCTATTCCCAGCTCCTTATCAGCTGAGTGCAGAGACTTAGCACAAAGCTTGTTTGAATGACTCTGTGGATGCAAGAGCATATGAAGAGGTTTGGCTCTTTTCCTGACAGGCCTACCCTCAGCCTTTAGTTGTCTGCCAAACTCAGAGTATGCACCTATTCAGCAGCCACACCACTTCCAGCCAGTTCAGCTGCTCTCTTTTCTGAATCACAGTGGTGTTCTGACTGGATTTGGAATGACACATACTTTCAAGAAGTAGCGGTTCCAACCATTTGTCATTACTTCAAACTTCAGGCTATAGTCATTTGACACAATAAACCTGGGTGTTTCTCTGATGCAGTGTCTCTCAACCTTGGCAATTTTAAGATGTGTAGGTTTCAACTCCCAGAATTCTCCCACTAATCTACTAATGCTTTCTTCAGGCTAAGGGCAGGAACAAGCTTCATCGCATAGTGTTCTTTTGGCCATCAAGCCTAGGCTGTTCTTCCCAATCTTGTTTTCAATGCCTTTTTCATCTTCTAAAAGATTAATTTTAATCTTGCCTCAGGCATTGAACTGCATCCCCCACAATTCATAGTTTAGGTTAATTATCCCCTTAAAACTTCCATACTAGCTGTCATCATTCCCCTGCAGGAAAAGACGAGCATGATGGTGGTGCACCTGCATGGGATAACACTTGAACTGCCCTGTCAATCAGAATTTTATCACCACCACTACTTTGTGACATGTGCTTTATTGCTCTGCTTGAAAGACTTCCATCTGCATAATTTTCTAATTTTTCACATTTAAAAGGATAAAAGTGAATTCAGCTAAACGTCAAGTACTTCCAGGCTCCTGACTTCAAATCTCACTGATACCTTGGTACTCATTGTTAGTTGATTCTGGAAGGTGCAATGAATATCAAAAACTATGAGTACCAAACAATTTTTCCCCATAAGGCATAATGGACTGAGTCATCAGGTAGCTGGCACTGACAAGTTCTAGCATTTGTATTGAGTACCAAACAAAAGATGAGTACTGGGACACAATTTTCATGTCAAAATGCAATGAGTACAAAATTCAACATTTCAAAGCAATTGAGTACCAAGGTACCACTGTAGTTGTTTTGCATTCTTTTGTGAAGTTTTTCTCCCTCCAGCTGACCTCTTGATAATGAAGTAAAAAAACAAACATTTTTCTCCTACTCTTATGGCCTTATTATCTTATTCAGTTATTAGCTTCATTGAAATGTGTCCATAACTTATAGGCACTCCTTATGTTGCTCAACTACAAGAACTACTCCTTACAAGAACTACTCCTATAAGTAAACAGGCTTACTAAGCATAGTGACAAACTTTCTATCACTTGGATTCTTGGATTAATGATTAAGCAAAATAAGTGCCTGTTTAGAGGACCAAAGGAATGGGGGCAACACAGAGATTTTTCCCCTGGCTATCATGCCATTAACTTTTTCACTGTCACATTCAATTTTCATTTTCAGCTCTTAATGTCTTATCAGTTAAGCAATGGGATGAGAAGTAATATTGTTGGTCTTTTCTTAGGGCATCAGCAATCCAGCCCTGGTCAGATGAGTTAGCAGCTGTCCTGGATTTAGCCGATTGCTTTTGTCAGGTAAATCTTTGATATTTCATAATCCCTCTATCTTTGAAACAGTCCCCATGTCATCTCTATTGCTCAGTTATATCCCATGGCACTTATCTTCTTACATAAAGATTTCTTCTGGGTCTCTGGCTCAAACAGTTTCTGGAACTCAGGAACAAATAAACCTTCCATAGTATAAAAGCTGTCCAATTCTTTTTAGGACAACTACTTTTTTCCAGATTAGGATAAACAGCAAATAGAACCATCTAAATCCATTATGGCAGTTTTAGTTGCCTGCTATATCTCTTCCATGATCAACCTGTTTCTTCCCAGAATTTTCTCTGAACTTAACCTATTTTGCTGGGTATTTTAAGACTTCTTCCCTTTTTCCAGTTCAGGGTCTTTTCTCTTACCTTCTTCTAGGAGTACTATTCTCACTGTGAAAATATAAATGATCTTTCAATGCTAACTCTTTATCAGCCAATTTGTAGTACAGTGAATTAGAATAGAGCTTGTTCAGATGTTTACAGAAAAAGCCCAGGAAGATGATGCAGTAGAGATTAAGTTCATCACATATAAACAGCATTTTTAATATTCTTTAAACTCCTGATTTATTAATATGGGGTATTTTAATTTCTACTCCAGTATTTTTACATCTAACTCACTGACACCTTAAATTGTTTATTTAAAAACACAACTGTAGAATAATCTAAAATATGAACCAATGCTTTAGATTTCCTTTCTGTGTCATCCCAGTTAACTATTGTTTCATAGTGGTGTCAGTTTAGTCTTTAGTTGCTATTTTAAGGCAGCAATGGAAGGTGTGGTTTGGCTAAAGATCGAGGTTATAGAGAATTGAATAAGTATTAAGAACCCTCTTTTTCCTTTCCCTATATTTCAAGCCTGAATTAAAACCAGGCATTCTTTGCTAAACCAATGTTACAGAATAACATAATTGGAAGGGACCTTGGAGGTCTTCTAGTCCAACCCCTGCTCAGCCAAGAAATTGATGCCATTTCAGACAAATGGTTGTCCAATCTCTTCTTTAAAACTTCCAGTGTTGGAGCATTCACAACTTATGGAGGCAAGTTGTTCCATTGATTAATTGTTCTCATTGTCAGGAAATTTCTTCTTAGTTCTAGGTTGCTTCTCTCCTAGATTAGTTTCCATCCATTGCTTCTTGTCCTGCCTTCAGGTGCTTCCTGTTCTTTATGGCAGCCCCTTAGATATTGGAACACTGCCATCCTATCACTCCTAGTCCTTCATTTAATTAAACTAGACATACCCAATTCCAGCAACTGTTCTTTGTATGTTTTAGCCCTCAGTCCTCTAATCTTTGTTGCTCTTCTCGCCATTCTTTCTAGACCATCAACATCTTTTTTTACACTGTGGCAACCAAAAGATTGATTGTGTATTTGGCTCTGTTATCAGAAAAATGCAGCAAACTGTCTTACTTCGAAATTTTGACAACTTTTCCTATTAGACCCCATTTCTGTGACAAAGCAACATAGCTGATGCTACTCAGAGGCTTTCCATTAAACCTCCACTTTCTGTAAACACGCCTTCTGAATATTTTTCTTCTGAAGCAACTTTGTTATTTCAGAACATGTATGCTATCATCTTTGCCATTACTAACATAAATCAATTGATAGCAAATAACCTAGTGGAATATCTATTAACTTGTCACCTGGAGTAAAATGTATTCAAAACTTAAAACTTGCTTTATTTCATAAAATGCTACCCACTGCAGCAGTAAATAGTATACATTCATTTAATAAAAACACTTTTCAAGAACCATGATGAGAAATCCAATCTATTTAGCCTTTATAAATGAATTAAGATTAAATATCATAGCTGTGATATTCTGTTTGTGTTTGCTTTGTTGCCTTTCATTCTTCAGCAAGGCATGGAGATTAGTTTAACTTGTGCCTTGTTTCTCCAAGTTACATACTATCCTTTCAAGCAACGGTAAAGAGAATGTAATTCATCATAATGCTAATTATATGATCAATTATATATAAATTATGAACCACTTGAGTTGGGGGAGTCATGCTTTGCCACATTTATGTGGATCTTTTCACATCTTAATTTTTTTTTAAAGGCAGAAATCAGCAATGTCAAAACTGAACATTGAAGAGATTTTTAAAAGGTCCAGTTTCTTTGGAAAAAACTGCTGATTTCTTTGGAAAACAACTCCAAACAGAAAACAGAGGTCATATTTTAATGCATTTACAAAGCTGTTCAACTGGAAAGGAGACATGTTGCTCTATTTTTCTACTCTCACTACCCCCTGCTGTTAACTTCTCCTTTGAGATATGTTGATTTGGCCATTTAGCAATTCAGTGTGCATCAGAAAGCTGCTGATTTCCCTTATCAGCCTGTGATTCATTTGGCTAGTAAAATCACTATTGAAACCCATTTGCATCATTAACTGTTATTACTAAATCATTCAAAAGCCTGAGAAAATGCAGCCACAGGAAAGGTTGTATGACCAATGTGAAGAACATTTGATAAGCTCTTGGAAATAAAATTCTGCCACCTCAATCTATTGCTTCTGTCAATGGAACTGAGCACAGGAATTCAAAATATATTTTGATATTCACATGTACTTTTCTTTTAGGAACATAAAATCCTACCTCTCAAGATTTTATTTGTTGGTGTATTTGTTTATCTAGGTTTCCATAACCTGCTTCAAGCTTTGCCCTTTGGGATGTGCATGCTATGTGACAACAAAGGGAGTTATACTGGTACAATGCTACTTTCGTCAAATTGACCTCTTTTGTGGAGTTGTTGCACCCAATCCTTTTTAAGGCAATAGTCTTTAAAAGAAAAATGTGAACCATTTCTCTGTTACATTTTTGTACATAGTAGCCTAGAAAGAGAGAAGAAAGATAATGATAACAAATGGCAAAAACAAAATCTGTACCTGGTAATATTACAACATGATCATATATATGACATTTTGGAGAATATTGGTGTCCTATCCCTGAAAAACTCTGTCCTAATGCTTAGTTAAGATTTATAAATCTGTTTTGGGATAAAAATGGAGATAGGGGACTAGTAATGACTCTTAGTAAGAAACAAGAGTTAGGAATAGTTGGCTTGGGATGTACACTGGGAGTTGAAGTCTACATATCTGCAAAGCTAAATTTAGGCAACAGGTTCTGCTTATCGTTACTGGTAAAACCAAAAACAACAACAAACAAACTGTCTTGAAGCAAAGGGAAAGGAGATAGCAAGGCATGTGAAGAGAAGAGAATCACCTGGAAAGGGACCAAGGAGAGGGAAAACCTGGAAGAGGAAATTGCTGAAAGATACAAACAAAATGGAGAATGGAACAGTCACATGATTTTCGTGGGTTGAATTCCAAGAGAAACAGATAACCTGAGCAATTTGGAAGGAAACGGTGTTATGAATGAAGGTAATATTCTCTGGGATTAGAGATAAGAAAGGCTCCTGAACAGGAGCTAAGAAAATCTTCAGGGAGCAGAGAATAAGAAATGCTTTGGAGGGAAGGATTCAAGATGTTTAGACAGACAACATGGACTGTCTGGGGCCTGTGACAAGAGCAGAGTATCTATGGCTAGAGGTAAGAGAAGGTATCAAACTGTGACCCTGAATGCTCTAGAGCAGAGGTTTCAAACTTGAGGGCCACATCAGGGTTGTGTTTGACTTCAGGCTGGCCAACTCAACATCACTCATCAAGGCTATGTTTTCAGCTGTGATGGCCTCCTGCAGCCCCCTGACAGAGAAAATGGACCACAAGAAGACTACACACAGCCCTCCTGAGCTCTGTTTTTGCTGGCAGAGACAGCGTGGGCCGGACCTTTGCTGTTTCCAAGGTGACTGTGGGCCAGATCTAAGCACCCTATGGGCCGGATCCAGCCCACCAACCTTGAGTTTGACACACCTGCTCTAGAGAATCAACAGGAGCAAATGGGGGTGCTCTTAAAATTTGGATTTAAGGTTGCAATCTATGGGAGTCAATTTTCTTCTGGAGAAGAAAATTCAAGAGAATTCTCTCTTCTTTGAAGTAAAATAAAATTTCATGGCAAGATTTCCACTCAGATGCCTTCTTTAGAAGATGTAGTATGCTTTATAGAATTTGCTTTTGATACTTTTATCAAAAGTTTATTGTCATTATACAAACTCCATTCTTAAGCATTTTGTTCCAGCTAAGCTACTTATGTCCATTTTCCCTGGAGCATTGTATGCAAGGCTGAGCATTTGAAGCATTGTTAGTGAGCTTATCAGTGTTAAATGGATATTTCAGCCATGTGAGACTGTTTGAGCTTTTGATTATCTTAGAGTAAAAAAAATGCTGTTGTATGTTTTTTTTTTTTTTTAATTACATTTATATGCCGCCCTTCTCCGAAGACTCAGGGCGGCTTACAATTTTGTGCTCAGCAATAGCCTTCATTCCATTGTATATGCCTGCTTATTACTAAGCGGCATTTTTACAAGGTCAGCTAATTGCCCCCAACAATCTTGGGTCCTCAATTTACCTACCCGGAGAGGATGGAAGGCTGAGTCAATGTTTATTAATAAGAAAAAATAAATAAAATATTTTTTGAACCTTGAGATTAATGCTTTTGCTTTTCTCTCTTTAGAAAGAGTTAATACCACCCTATGGAACCAGCTGCCCCTGGTGTTGCGGTTGGCTCCCAACCTTCGCTCCTTCCGCTGCGATCTTAAAACTTGTCTGTTTGAACAAGCCGGCCTGGATTGAAGTTGGTTTGGGGTTTTTCTTTTAATTAATTGATTTTATTACATTTTAGAGATTTATTTGGAAGTTCATATTTTTTTAATTTCTTGTATTTATGTTTTTTATTTCAACTTTTATGTGAGCCACTCCGAGTCCCCCGGAGATGGGACGGCATATAAATCTCAATAAATAAATGAATGAATGAATGAATGAATGAATAAATAAATAAATAATACACAATTCAAAGCTCTTGGATCCAGGAGATGACACTAAAGAGTTTAATTTTCCTAATTGTTGTCAATTTATGAGCAATTAAGTGTCTGTGCTGTCCCACAAACTGGAGTTGTTAAGGAGGAGGAGACTTCACTTCCTTTATCTAGGACAATGCTTCTCAACATCAGCAGTTTTAAGATGTGGAGACTTCTGTGAACTCCCATGGAATTCTGGGAGTTAAAGTCCACAAACCTTAAAATTGCTGAAATTGAAAAAAAAATGATTTAGAAAGATAGGTAGTGCCAGTGAGATAAATTATATAATACACATAAACAAGATAAGCCATGCTCCTGGGCAGGAGGGAGATGTGGTTTCAGATTCCAAGATTACAAATGCAGACAGACAAGACTGTTCTACATGATGCCGACATCGTCAATTTATCATTCTTTTTCCCACATTTTTTCCCATTTCTCCAATTCTATCATGTAGCCAAAATTTTTCGCCCAAACAATCATCATTTCTTTAACCCTCTCATCTTCAATCTTATAATCCAACAAATAATTATATAATTTTTTAATCAATTTCTCCTCTGGGCTTTGTAGAATCTTATCTATTTGTGATAATTCTCTATATATCCCATGTCTTTCTGTATCTTTCTTGAATCTTACTTGTATTTGCATATACAGCCACCACTCTACCTCAAAAGAAAAAGGAAGAAAGAAAAAGAAAGAAAGAAAAAGAAATAGGAAGGAAGGGAGGGTATTGTGTGTGTGTGAGAGAGAGAGAGAGAGAGAAAGGAAGGAAGGAAGGGAAAGACAGAAAGAGACAAAGAAAGAGAGAAAGAAAGAAAGAAAGAAAGAAAGAAAAAGAAATAGGAAGGAAGGGGGGAGAGAGAGAACTCTATGCTATTATTAATCATTATTATCACTATAAAATATTAATATATGATAAATAAAATTACCTAGAATGATTTTACTGCCTTTCTTTTGCCCAAGTATTTTTCAGGGTTTGCAATACATGCATTCAATGTCTATAGTTCAGAGCATAAATACATGTGTGTTTAACAGAGTTGAAAGGGACTTTGGAGGTCTTCTAGTCCAACCCCCTACTCAGGCAGGAAAACTGAGGATGCCAAACTCTGAGCAGAGGTCCTGGGAAAGGTGTCAGAGTAATAGAATAACACTTAGAAGGGACCTTGGGGGGAACCCTATACCAATCCAGAGAAATGGCTGTCCAGTCTTTTCTTTAAAACCTCCAGTGTTGGAGCACCCAGAACTTCTGGTGGCAAGCAGTTCCACTGGTTAATTGTTCTCACTGTCAGGAAGTTTCTCCTTAGTTTTAGGTTGCTTCTCTCTGTTATGTATGTAGGTTTGAATGTTATTGGTTTATTTGAACTGTTCTTGTAAAATGTCAAATGGTATTGGTTTAAATAGTGCGGGAAGAAACCCTGCACTCCCATTGGCTGGCAACTACGACTGCTGGCTATAAGAAGCAGCCGTAGCCCAGCCAAGTCGGGTCCATTTGAGCTGTAGTCACTGAATAAACTCTTTACTGAAGCTCTTCGCGTTTGACTCTTCATGCAAACTTAACATTCTCTTTGTTCAGTTTCTATCCATTGCTTCTTGTTTGCCTTCTGGTGCTTTGGAAAATACATTGCTCGCCCTCTTTCTGGCAGCCCCTTAAAAGCCTGTTGTCTATCACATGCTTGACCAAAGCATGTTAGCCATTTCCTCCTTTCAGTGGTCCATGAAAGTACATTTATAGTACATAGATAATAAAGTCAAAAAAGGTGAACAACATTTTTACAGAACTATAGATAAGTTGAGGCTGAGTGTGACAAGGAATAGCTGGTAGGGGAGGGGCCAGGTGAGGCACCCCTTGACGTGAGTGACATTGAGTTGGTCATGTCCACACAGTCACATGACCCGCAAGCCATGCCCAGCCAGCAAGCCACACCCACCCAGTCACATGACCAGCAGGCCACGCCCATATATTAGGCCATGCCCACAGAACCGATTGTTAAGAAATTTGAATCCCACCACTGCACTAAAATATAGCAGCCACTGCATAAGTTTTGATCTTAATATTAAATATCTTGAGTAAACTTCAATCCATAAATTAATTGCAACCTAAATATCAGACCTTAAATGTAGTTAATTCTCTTGATCAAATGAGGCATACTATGTGATGTACATAGAATTGTATTCTAGTTGTACAGTTAAAATTAATTTATAATATTTATTTCCTATTTCATATACATAGAAACTCCCAATCTGTACTGTTCAGATTGCAAAACTCCCTTGTAGTATCAGCTTTTGCAAACAACTTGCATGTTTGTTTGTCTTCATTATGGTTTTATTTCCTACATCTCCCTTTCACTACACTGACCCATTTGATTTAGCCTCTAGGTTGTTTTGCCATTCAATTTCCCAACTTTCTTTTGCCATACCTGTCCAGAACTTGCCCCTTATTTCCTTATTTATCTTATTATGTTGCCAACAAATGAGAGTTTTTAGTGGAGTCCAGTAATTGCTACTGTCAGCTTTGGAAGCCATTTTTCTGGAACGCTGACAGCTACAATGCTCTCACTGATTGCCTTCAGAAGTTGTGGGAGCTTCATCACTTGAGACTTTCAAGAAGAGATTGGACTGCCAATGCCATTTGTCAGAAATGGTGTAGGATCTCCTGCTTGGGTGGGGGGGTGGACTAAATGACCTACAAGCAGAGCTGGTATTCAGCAGGTTCTGACCAGTTCTGGAGAACCACTAGCAGAAATTTCGAGTAGTTCAGAGAACCAGCAAATGCCACCTGTGACTGGAGATTTTACAGTATCCTTTCCCTGCCATGCCCACCAAGCCACGCCCACCAAGCCATGCCCACAGAACCGTAGTAAAAATATTTGAATCTCACCACTGCCTACAAGGTCCCTTCCAACTCTGTTGATCTGTAATCTTTTTCTTCCTCTGTGTTTTCCTACATGTCTCTTTTCTATTTTTTCTTGAAATATTCTTGTTGTATTTTTTGCTCACTTATCCAATCTCTATGTAGGCTTCCCATCAGTTCATTTCTTTTCTTTTGACTCACCTTAATTAATCACTATAATATACACTTCTCAGGTATATATAAACCTTTCTATATGAAGAGAAGACAAGAAAGAGTGGGAATTTTAGTTCCAACTTTTCTCTCATCATCTTTCAAAACTGGAGCCAAATATTTGTTGTGTTAAATTACTTCTCAGTTTTCCCAGATTACAAAACAATTGGGAAGCATGTATATGTAGAGAAGGTTCCTGTTTAAGATATTATACTTTCAAATAGAGGATGATAAGTGGGCCAATGGAAGAGGTGGCACTGGATGTTAGGCAACTATATTGTAAGCTGTGAGCATGGTTTTTTTTCCGTTTGCATAAAGAAACACAGGAAATTGTTTTACACTGAAATGGTTTATTAGCCCTTGGAGCCCATGATAACCAGCACTGACAAGGAATGAGTTTCTAAGGACATGATAGGCACTGAATGTGAACCCTTATGCACACAAAACTTGCTTCCTATCACTCTCCCTTATGTGCCATGTCTTTTGGATTACAAGATTGGAAGTAAGAAGGATTTTATTGTGAGCCCATTTTGCAAAAGAGCCAGGTAAAAAAAAACCTCAGAAAAATATTTAGGATATTCAATCTTAATACATCCATTAAAATTAATACTGATTAAGGTGAATACTGGTTAATTCTAATATTTATCATCAATGAACTAGTTGTTCTTCCTATAAAGTAGTATTACCCTGTACTAATCAGCCCTCTTCTGATCAGTTGCAAAATTAAAGTGATGCTCTTTTCATGACAAACGTTCTATGTATTTGGCATTATGTATACAGTATATTATTTTGTTTATGCATTCAATATTAAGGTCTAGTCAAGCCAGCTGCATTTGAAAACAATTAGAGATAAACTAATTGTTCAATTTGTTTTCTTAAAATATTATATTTAATTTATGATGAACTTTTAATTTAATCAATAAGGCATGACAGGACATACATTATAATAAATGCAATATTAGGTATTTAGCAAAGCTAAAGCTCTCCAATAAATCAAGAAATGTCATTTTTCTTTCTTCCCTAACACTTACATCCTCAAGGGTCTTATTGAAATAATATGTTCTGGCATTCATGATATACTGTCCTTTTCTATTCTTTTGATAGATTCTCATTAGACTTTAATGATTACAGAATGAGCATTAGGAAGGAATAATTTATTATCGTACTGTTATTGAAACTTTCTTATCTTCACTTTTGAACAAACATTTGGCTACAAGTAATATGAACATTTATTCCTAGTTATGTCTATTTATTGTACTAACCAATAAACAAAATGCTACATTTTTACTTTTAATAACCAAGTTTTGAAATTATCTTATTTCTTATTATTGAAATGGAAATTGATGGGGACATCGATTAACTGAATTATCTGTTCACCTAAGGCAATGCTGGTGAATTGTGCTGAATATACTGTAGTTACAGCCTATTTGTCAAATATTCTTCACTGACATGGTGAGGGAAAAGCATTGGAGTGGAAAGGGCAGATGTAAAGTGGTTAGGATCATAGGATGTTTGAACTGCTGCTGAATTAGAGATTACATTTATGTTATCCTTTAAAGTGGCAACAAAGACAATTTACAATAAGTTTAAAATACAGAAAAGAAAAAAACCTGTCTTGGAAAATACCTAGTTTTATATATTAATTCTGTTACACATTTTTTATTTATTTCCAAAGTTAAAACACAGAATTTAAAAAAAAGAAACAAAAATAAAGACAAAAAAGTATATAAAACAAAATATTAAACATACAAATAAAATCCCCCCCCCCGGTTGAATATTTCAAGAATGTTTCAAGAATAATAAATGTTCCGCCCCCTTGCAAAAAAGGTTACAATTTAATGAACTATATTTGAAAAATTGCTATATAACATTAAAACACATTACAAATATAGAAATCTATTATCAGTTACCAGTTGACTTACCATTTATCTACTATAAGATAACAGGTAATCCCAAAAACAAAGCTAACTTCAAAGCCCCCTGTTAACAATCTGTTATTGTATGTAACTCACAGAAAGTCCACAAAGTGACTTCTAATCTCTCAAAAACCCACCCATTGTCTTTAAGAGCCTTGGTGGTGCAGGCTGTTAAATGCCTAGCACTTAGATTCACTTAGTTCCAGCTGCCTGCAATTAGTGCAGGCTCAAATCCCACCAGGCTCAAGACTGACTCAGCTTTCCATCCTCCCGGGGTAGGTAAATTGAGGACCCAAGATTGTTGGGGGCAATAAGCTGACCTTGTAAAAATGCTGCTTAGTAATAAGCAGGCATATACAATGGAATGAAGGCTATTGCTGAGCGCATTGGGTTGTGCTCCAAAAAATTGTAAGCCGCCCTGAGTCTTCGGAGAAGGGCAGCATATAAATAGGAGTTTAAAAAAAAAATTCACCCAGGATCATATAGCAACAACTGATTTTCAATAATAAAAATAACCCCCTTCCAGTTTATCATCCTTTCTTTAAAATTAGTAGAATCTTTTCAGACAACTGCTTCTCACTCCTCAAAAATGTAGGTCTCCACTGAGAATATCAACATAGCACTTGTTCAGTAAATTTTCCTACAAATTGGGGCAAAATGTCTCTTGAGAGCTGTCTTCTAGTTGCACATAGTAGCTCTATTACATAAATTCTATCAGCTTAGAACAGGGGTGTCAAACTCAGGGCCCAGAGGCTGGTTCCGGCTTGCAGGGTGCTTAGTTCTGGCTCACAGGGAAACAGCAAAGTACTGGCCCGCAGTGCTTCTGTCCCTGAAAACAGAGCTCCATTTTTACTGGAGGAGGCTTGCAAGCCGAAACACAGCTGAAAATGGAGCTTACAAGGGCTGCATGGAGCTCTCCTGAGCTCCATTTTCACTGGCAGAGGCTTGCAGGAGGCCATCACAGCCGAAAATGGGGCTCAGTAGACTGTTTCATTGGCAGAGCGCTTGGGCCTCCAAAGGTGCCCCTTGACACATGTGATGTCAAGCTGGCCACACCTATCCTGGCACGCCCACCTCAGCACCCTGAGGCCAAACACAACCCTGATGCGGCCCTCAATGAAATCGAGTTTGATACCCCTGGCTTAGAACGTCCCGTTTGTTAATGCCCTCTTCAGCCTCCTCAAGCAAGTCTACAGTTTTCAAGCAAAACTTGTTTGTTAAGTTTGCATGAAGAGTCAGACGTGAAGAGCTTTAGTGAAGAGTTTATTAAGTGACTACAGCTCAAATGGACCCAACTTGGCTGGGCTACGGCTGCTTCTTATAGCCAGCAGTCGTAGTTGCCAGCCAATCAGAGTGCAGGGTTTTCCCGCACTATTTAAACCAATCTTATTTGACATTTTACAAGAACAATTCAAACTAAACCAATGACATTCAAACCTACATACATAACACCCCTCCCCACTAGGTTCAGTCCATACCAAACCCCAACCTATCTAATGTATTCTTTTAAATAGGTGGGGCTCTTGCATGTACGTTGAGACCTTCGTGGTTCAGAAGTTTTAACACTCTCACCCAGTGAGAGAGGAAATGTGTCTGCTGACATTTCCCCACTGGGACTTCCTGTGAAAGAAGACCCTGTTTGATTGTTAGAATCTGGTCTCTCCTCCCAACCCATCTCCAGCCCAATGTCAGCACCCAAGTCAGGTAGTGATGTACAATCTTCCACTTCTAAGGATGGATTTTGGCATTGTGACAGGTTTTGGAATGGTTCCTGTTGTAATGGCTCGTTACACATGGGGTGGCTTCTTGCTTGCTGATTATCCTCCTGTTCCTTCCCTTCCCCCCTAGAATTGACATCAGGTGAGGGAACTAGAGAGGAACAAGTGCGACGTTCCTGAGAAAACCTGGATCTAAGTTGATCAATGTGCCTGCTCCAGAGGAGTCCATCCTCTGTTTGTACCCTGTAAGAACGAGGGCCTGTGATTTGAGTTATCTCAGCAGGAATCCACAAAGGTTCACCCATAAGGTTCTTAGCATAAACAGAATAAACCACACTGAATGTGCAAACTTTGGAAGTGGAATCTAGTGGTGCGTTGGGTGCGTAAGTGGGATGAAGGCGGTCAAGGGAAGACCTAAGTTTCCTACCCATCAACAACTCTGCTGGGAATAAGTTATTAGATGGGTTAGGAGTGATGTGCTGAACACTAAGAAGTTTTTCAACTTTCTCAGTGATGTCCCCAGGACCCAGTTGCTGAAGCTTCTCCTTGGTAAAACGTACCATGCGTTCAGCCCGGCTGTTAGCCGAAGGGTGCCCAGGGGCAGTAAGGGCATGTCTGATACCCTGTTGTGCTAAATAGGATTCAAAGAGGTTGGATGTAAATTGAGGGCCATTGTCAGAGACAAGAACATCAGGTAACCCGTGGGTTACAAAAGTTTCTTGAGCTGCTTGATGACAGCATCAGTTGTGGTGGATGCCATGGGGATTACCTCTAGCCATTTGGAATATGCATCTACTATAATAAGAAAGGTGTACTCTCTTTTAGGGCCAGCAAAATCAATGTGAATCCTGGACCATGGGCCCCTAGGACATTCCCATTCCTGTGTGGGCGAGAGGTGGTGCAGGCCTGACTACCTGGCAGTTGGGACAAGATGCAACCCCGTTTTCAACCATTTTGTCAATACCTGGCCACCATACATAACTCCTGGCCAATCCCTTCATCCTTACAATACCAGGATGACCCTCATGTAACATTTCCAAAACCTCTCTTTGCAGTTTTGCAGGAATAACCACCCTGTTACCCCACAAAATACATCCTCTTAATACAGATAATTCAGTTTGCCTGGACTTAAAAGGTTGGGCAAGGTGAGGTAGATCTTGAAGAGGCCAACCTTTCTTAATCCAGCCTATAACAGGAGCCAACACAGTGTCTTTGGCAGTCTCTCTGGCAATTTCAGCAGCATGAACTGGAAGCTTGGCAACAGTTTCTAGGACAAAGGTGTGTGTCTCAGGTTCAAAGTCCTCCTTGTGGCAAGGAAGTGGGCAACGACTCAATACATCAGCATGTCCAATGTCCTTGCCAGGCTTGTGGATAAGTTTGTATGAATAAGCAGCAAGAAATTCAGTCCACCTCAGCATTCATGGTGACAGGATAGTAGGTGTAGGTTTGTCTCCTGCCACAATGCCTAACAAAGGTTTGTGATCTGTAACAATGGTAAACGTTCCCCCATACAGATATTCATGAAATTTCTTAACAGCTGCAACAATTGCCAATGCTTCCTTGTCCAATTGGCTGTAATTCCTCTCTGCTTTGGTCAAAGTGTGAGAGTAAAATGCAATAGGGGCTTCTCTCCCACTGGGAAGCCTGTCTCAAACCCCCACTCCACATCACAAGTCAGTACAACAGGCAAATTCTCAGAGAACTGTATCAGTACAGCATCAGACATGATTAGTCTTTTAATACTGTTAAATGCTGATTGTTCCTTCCTGCCCTAGACCCAAACAGACTTTTTATCAAGTAATCTGTGCAATGGTTCAGCAATGGTTGCCTTCTGAGGTAGGAACATGTGATAAAAGTTAATGAGTCCAAGGAAGGCTTGCAAATCTGTTTTGCATTTAGGTCTAGGGGCTTCTTTGATTGCTTTAACCTTGGCATCTGTAGGGTGGATGCCATGCTTGTCAATCATATAGCTCAGGAACGCAACCTTGTCAGTTTTAAGAGTGCATTTTTCTTCCTTGACTTTTAACCCCGCTTTCCTGAATCTGGTAAGGACTTCTCTGAGTCTTTCTTGTAACTGAGTGTCATTTTCAGCAGAGATTAACACATCATCAAAGTAAGGCACTACCCCTGGCAGTCCTTGGAGCATTCTTTCCATAAGGCTTTGAAAGATGCCTGGTGCCACGCTTACTCCAAATTGTAACCTTTTACATTTGAAAGCACCTCTATGAGTCACAATGGTTTGGGCCTCTGCAGTGGCATCATTAACTGTTAATTGTTGATATGCCTGGGCCAGATCCAGATTGGCAAAGACTGTACCCCTGCCAAGTGAATGTAACAGATGATGCACCACTGGAACTGGATATGCGCTCTGCTGCAGCGCATGGTTCAGTGTCCCCTTATAGTCTCCACAGATTCTTACTGACCCATCAGTCTTGACTGGTGTGACTATGGGTGTCTCCCATCTGGAGTGGTCAGTGGGCTCTAAAACCCCTTGAGCTATTAATTTGTCTAATTGTGCATCAATTTTTTCCTTTAAAGCAAATGGGACCCTTCTGGGCTTTAAATGAATTGGGGTCTAGGTTGAAAGTGATAGGGGTCCCCATATACTTGCCCAATCCTTCGCTGAAAACCTCTGGAAACTCAGACTTCAAGGCCTCCTCCCATTCAGAGTTGCTCACGTGATTGATGCCAGTCACCTCGATGCCTAGTGGATTGAACCACTCAAGTCCCAGCAAGCTTGGGCGATCCTTGTCCACGATGGTCAGGGGCAAACGTTTGGTGTGGCCTTTGAACTTCACGTTGAATTCTCTTGTTCCAACTACTGGAATCTTGTTCCCTTGGTAGTCTTTAAGAGTCAGTGCTTGCTTCTGGAAATGTTTCTTCTGAATGTTGGGAAGTAGCCTGTAAATAGTGTCCCATGACACCATAGATAAATAGGAGCCTGAGTCCACTTCCATTTGGCAATGCCTTCCTTCAATGAGTACCTTCACATGTACTTTTCTGCTTCTCAAGGGTGAAGAATGACCAATGGTGACTGTTTGATGAGTTTCATTCTTCCCATTTGCTTCTGAGTTGCGCCCCATTTTCTCACTGAAGTTGTTGGGTTTGAATTCTTTCTCAGGAAATTTCTTCCTACTAAGTGGAGTTCTGGATGATTTGCAGACTTTTGCTAGGTGAACTCTTTTCTCACAACGTAGGCAGATGGTGTCTAAAAACTTGCATTCAGTGTGGGGGTGCCCCCCCCCCACAGCCTCTGCAATAAAATTCTTGCCTCTTTTTTCCGGGGTCTTTCCTTTTCTTCTCCATTCTGAGTCTATAAATTCCTTCCTCCACCTCACCATAGTCTGTATCAGAATCTATTTGCTCGCAATGGGTTGTTGTGGACTTTTCCACATCAGAATGGCTTGAGGCCTTGTTAGTTTTCTTCATGGCTGCTGCTTGGTTGCTTCCGCTGAAGCAGCTTCCTCTATGGCCTCCTTAAACGTGATCTTAGGTCTCATTAGTAATTTGCTCTGTAAGACCTTATCTTTAAGGCCTGGAACAAACCGATCACGCATGACCTCTTCTAAGTTGGTAAACTCACAAGCACCCCCAATGTCCCTTAAACTTGCCATGAAGTCGTTAACATTTTCGCTTTCCCAGGAAATCTGCCAGCCAGAGTGAGGGGAGCGCATCTCCCTTTGGGTCTGGTCTCTTCCCTCCGAAGGCGTCAGAAGCGGTGGTCAAAAATGGCCACCTCAGAGAAGGTCTCAACGGGACTAAGATTGGTGCAGGAGGAAGAGAGAAGTCAGATGCAGAGGAACGGAGATCGGATGGTAAGATCAAAGGCACCCGGATTAAGATAAAGATGAGTTTTGAAAAGAGAAACAGAGCGGCGCAAGTTCAAGTGAAGAAAAATAAGTAAAATATTTCGAGCAGCTATAAGGGGCTTGAACGGGAAAGGAAAAGCCAGCGTAAGAACTTAAGTTTGGGGCTCGAAAACTTTGATTATCAAAATAAAAGGAAAGGGTTAAGACTCTGTGCAGAAAGTGCCACTTTGGGAAAAATTGGAAGCTAAAAAGTAAGAAACTATCTTGTTCCTTTGTGGATTGAGTTGCTACATTTAAAAGAGCGCGGGACTTATAGAAAGTGAAAGCGAATACACAAAGACGGATTGCGGGACTAATTGGTAATATTGATATAGATTCTGGACCTGGGTTAGGATCATGAAAATTTAAAAGAAAAACAAGAAAACTGCAAAATTTGGGTGGTCATCAAAATTAAAATGAGTTTAAAAGTATGAAAGAACTGTTACAGGAAGTGACTGAACTAACAGCATGTTGCAGAAAATATGGGCATT